>JBAMYA010000023.1:5689392-5742242 GCA_037176975.1 Arrhamphus sclerolepis | reverse complement strand
TTTTTGGTTTTTTTGTGGTTTGGGTTTGTTTTTAACTCTGAAACTGGTCTTTCTGAAAAAAAAAAAAAAAAAAAAAAAAAAAAAAAAAAAAGCATCTGCCTTGTATAAACGCCACTATAGCATTGAGATTAGAATTCACTTTACTGATAACATTTCAGGCCAGTGTACTTTCTCCTAGCAAGAACTAGAATGACTATTAAAAAATATTTTGAACCGTTTATACGTATGTGGCTTTTTTTTTTTTAACTTTTTTTGAGAAATGTTTTCCACTTGATAAGTAATGCCACATATAAAGTTGAGAATAAAAAAGAAAGTGGATAATGATTTTAATAGGACACCCTGGTGGGGTGGGATGGAGGGAGGACGTGCCCTGGCCAGGGGCGCGTGGCAGTGGAGCAGGTGGATGACGGGCAGCTGAGTAGTGGGCTCTGGGGAAGGAGGGGCCTCCATTTTGGAGGACTCTTGGGGTTGAAGAGAAACCCTGAAAAAAGGCAACCCCATCTGGAAATGAGGTGGGGGCTCTGGTGTGAAAGAGATCTAGTGGGTGGTGTCTGACACTCTCTCTTTTGTTCTTTGGTAAAACAGCAGTGATGGTGGTGGTGGTGGGGGCTCTTACTGACGTGGGGGCTGGGTGTGCAAACAATAGTGCCGATCTAGGATTTGAAAAGCTTCCGTGAACAGAAAGGCAAGAAAGCAAGCAGGGAAGGTGTGGACATAGGGATAAAGCAGACATGGGTTTCGCCCACTTTCCACAAGGCAGGCGTGCTGCACTCTCATTCAAAATCACAGTGCTTCTACTCAGTAAAGCATATTAAAAATATTTCTTCATGTTTGTTTAATAGTGTTTGCAATGCACTGTAGTGGACTATATTCATATGTGAATGTTGGGAGAAGAATGTCACTTTTATAAATAAGTATATAAATAATTGACAACACTGTTTTTCAATAAATCATAGTTTGCTGAACATGAGAAAAAGAGAAAGAAAGATGAGTTTTGATCTTGTGATGGAAGCATGCCTATATAGGGGGAAGATGGAGAGTGTGAGCTTCATTTATTTTCATTAGCAGTTTCTACAGGCCAAACTCATGCCTGCTGTGAGCTCTGAGCATTTCTGAGTGCTGTTCCATGCATAAACATATATCCCAGAGACATCTGTCCTTGCTCAGCTACAGCCAAGCCTCTGTCATGCAAGGTTAATTTTTCCCCCATCTACCCTCTCTCTGTTTTTCCACATCTCTCGTATACAATTCATGCCATTCATCAGCCATCTCACAGAGGACAGCCAAGTACCTGCAGCAGCTCTCCAGGGTGCTGAATAGGATGTCTGTGAGGTAGAAGGAGGAGGGGGCCAGGGCTGGGCTGCAGCATTCTGAGAGGCTATAAAATTTCCCCATAGGAGGCATGGGGTTTGGAGTGATTACCAGCAGCAAGGAGGGAGCTATGGACCTGCTATTATCATAAACTGACAAGACCTTCAGTGCATGGAATAGTCACTGACACACTGACAGTTTAATTTATTATTTGCTCAAAGATAGACAGACAAAATGCTGTGAAATAGGCTATGTAATCTCTGATTTATTCACTTTGTGCATCCCTTTAATACGGTGGCCACCATACTTTAATACCCACCCCCACCCCCCACCCCCCTTTTTAAAAATAAGCTATCAATGCAAATAATGCATTCCCTGAGGCACATTTGATGATAGCCAGCAAATAAAGACGCTCTGGAAAAGTCAACTTTGACAACGGAACCTCAAATAATCACTGACGAGACAAAGCTTTCGTTTCTTTCAGTCATGGTAAACAGCTCCATCTGCTGGCGTAGTCTTTGTACGACACGCCTATTTTTTTATTGTCGAGACATTAAAAGCGGGCATTAAAATGAGACATTTGTATACAACATATTTTCCTAATAGCATTAAACCCAGTCCTTGGAGAAAAAATAACTTAACTTGGAGAAAAAAATATAAGAACGACAAACTTTGTTTGTTCTTCATTCAGTCGAAGCAGTGATTCGTGGTGTGGAAGTCGTGTTCCCTGAGACAAGACATGAGATCTGAGAAAGTACCGATAATGAAACACTTCCCATATTTCATAATGAACTGAAACCGGTGAAACCTAAACTGAGCTGTAATTGTGCCTCTGTCACGTCGCTCTAAACCGGTCAGGTGAGATTTCGTCCTGAACAGATGGCGGACACCGACAACCCCACAGTACAAATGTGTCAAGTTTGCGTGGAAGAATGTAAGACCGGAAGTAAAGCGGAAATTCCCATAGTGACAGTATATTAAAAAATCCACACATACATTAAAAAAAAAAATCAAACAACTGTAAATGCAATCTATGTGCGTGTGTGTGTCTGCAACATTAAAAAAATAGAAACAAACATATAAACAGGACATATCAATGTAACAAAAACAATAACATAACAGTATGACAGGTGATACTCGTGGGCTTAAATATTCTTTTCCAGGGCAGAAATAGTTGATATTCTCTAAATAAATATCAAATGATACCAAGAATGCATTGAAATTAGATATATCATGCTGAAATTTGGAGGTGTGTAGGCCATATATGATATTTATCAGAATGAGTTATCAGAATGCTTAAGATCACTTCTCTGACGATACCACTAACATGTCTTTATTACATTTTCTAAAAAATAAAATAAAAGAAAAGAAAAGAAAAGAAAAAGTTAATCATGTCAGGCCAAAAGATTTTTTTTATATACTTGCATTGTCCATTAAGGTTCCAAGTCCCATTTGTATTTCTTTAAAAATGTTTTGACCAGATAACAGTCGCGAATAATTTGAAATTATGTCTCTTTTATTTTGTTAATTAATAAGTATTTTCTAAGTAGCATTCATGACCAGGTCCAGTTAATATTTTCGAAAATGTTAGACCAAAATAAATAAATAAACAAACACAACTTAACTATGCCTCTGATGACAGTGAATCTACGACGCAGCAGGAAAAGTTACTGCGTGTTATTTTGACGTTTTACCGGATGTAGTTTAGTTGTGTTGAGTCTGCTCCACACTCATGGCTGGTGGTTCAGCTCCCAGCCGCTAGGAGGAACAAGGAGGATCCTCGCCTGGTCCTGGTGTGGAGAAGGAAGCGGTCTGAGAGTCTGCATCCCAGCAACCCAAGGAGGGACCGAGTCGAGCCGAGCCAAGCGGGACTGGAGTGCTTTCACTTTGACTTTGAAGACTTTCTTTACATGGGGACACGAAATGACATCGACAGCAAACGAGAGGAGGGCGTTTGCTCATAAAATCAACCGGTGAGACAGAAACGTAACTTATTTTCAGCTGCAGCAGTGGCGCCGCTCGCGTGAGAGAGAGAGAGAGATAGAGAGACAGAGAGAGAGAGAGAGTGACCTGCTGGACCGTATTTACACATAGCAAGTATGCTAGGATTTACAGGGCACCACGAAGTGTTAACCGTTTATCAAAAACCCTTATTCATACTTGTTTATTTATTTACTTATTTACTATCTCCTGTAATTAATTAGTTTGCTTTCTGTAATTAGCCTCCGATACTTTACCTTCGACTTTATTAAGCGGCTAATCACACACTGTAGGGCAGTAGGAGCATTGTTGTCAGCGGCTACTTGGATAAAACAGCAATGCTGAAATATCACACTTTTATTCTTGTTAAATTTGTGGGTATGAAAATGTACTAGTGCTATGGGAACCCTGGGGTGTTACGTTTATTTTCTTGTCGTGTGAACGCCTCGTAGTAACATCGTACCAACCTGTTTCCACATGTTGTAAACTGGTTCTCCTTCTTCGTTAAGGTTAAATAAACGTCAACTGGAAATCCATTGTTTGCCATTAAACATTATATGAATCTTAAGTGATTCCCTCCCAAATTACGTTGCCATATTATTACTGTATGGTTTTCCCCAGGATCTTTTTAGTTGTTGTAACAAGTCATCCTATACTTTTCCAAACAGTTTCATTGCCTTTAATTAAGATCCACCTAAGCCTGACAAAGCCAAATAATTTTTCCCGGACGCTGTCAAACAAATAAGTTGATAGATTCTTATCAATATATTGGCAGTGAATCGTTTCTGACCCGAGTAAAAACTGATTAGTGAAGTGTGATGCTTAGCGTAGTCTGCATCACATGGTGGACCATAAGACATCCTAAAGGGATATTCTCCATCTCCCACTGCATTCCTCAGATTCTGCCTCCTTTTGTGGGTCCAACACCATTGTTTTTACCGGATGCAGGAAAGGGTGGGAAAGGCCGTTTTGGCTATTGCCTTTTGCAGTGGATAGCTTTCCTTTTTCCTGTTTTAGATGGAGATGTGCAGAACTGCAGTTTCTAAGTGGCTAAGCACATAGTGCTGGCTCATAAGTTATATATGTATATACTTTTAAAAAAATGTTGATGGAGTCTTTGTCATATTTAGAAAAACCTTATTATATCTTAGAGGGTGGAGAGGGGTAATGCGTCTTTCTCTCTGTATTCAACAGTTGTTTTGTTTTAGTGGCAGGAAGTTATGAAGTATGTAAGTAGTCACAATGGAATTGTCGAAGGCCTTACAGCTGTGTATATGAGAAAACCGACAGTTTGTGGATCTTAAGGAGCAGCTGCATGCTATCTCTGTGAGAGGATTGAGTTTTTCTTTCTTTCACCCCCCTGCTTTGTCTGTCTTTAACAACCAGGGACAGCAATCTGGCTCTGTGCCTACTCCTGGTAGCCAACTCACTACCTCTCTGAGAGATCTGAGTCTCTACTCAGAACAGCTGCTGCCGCATTCCAACTAGTAGGATAAGATGAAAACTTTACACTATGAAAAGTGCTTTGTAGATCGTGCAGGATGTGTCTGAAACCTATAAATTGAACCTTATATGTAAAGCTGGAAGTTTCACTTCCCAAAAAGATTTTTAGGTACTGAAGCTGGGAACTGGAAATGACCATCTCTGTAAGGAAAAACTTCCAAAATGCTTGCATTGATCTCACACCATGAATCTACACAAATATGCTCATTTAGATGTCATCTTTCTTGAACACTTAATATTTTTAAGCAATTAATTAATTATTTTTACATTTATATTTTATTTGTCATTTCCTTTTTGAGTGACGGCTCTTTCTTTTATTTAGGACGGTTGCTGCTGAGGTTAGAAAGCAAGTGTCCAGAGACTATGGCTCACCTCAGCTGTCTAAGAAGCGAGGAGGCCAACACCACCCTGTGAGTAACCCTTCATTTAACTTGTAAGAATTACAGGCCTGCAGACCTTGAATTAGATGGCTTTTAAGTTTGTGAGTTTGTTTAGATTAATATAGAAGCAAGATGCCAGCAATCTATTTTAAAGGTGGGTTCCAATTTATGCTTTTACTGTTTTAGTCACCTGCGTCGTCTCGACAGTCAAGTAAGCCCTTCATTATACTTTTTTTGCCATCTCAAGGTTTGCTGTTTGCACCGTTGTTGTTAGAATCTGAAAACATGAAAACATTTGGATTTTCATACAAATGTTAAACTATTTTTAAGTTTTTTAAAAGTAAGATGTATGACTGCTCAATTATGGGAGAAAAAAAAAATCCTAATTATTATTAATATTTTTCAACATTGCAATCCCAATTGTTCAACACCATTACCTGGTGATTTTTGAGAAATCTTAACATTAAAATGTTGAAATTACCACAGTAAATTTTAAATATCAGACTAAATAAAATTTCAGAAGAAATGAAAATGATTTAGACCAACGCAGAAAATGCTGGTGGATATACTCAAATAATCCTTTACGGGTTTTTGGTCACAAGTATCAGCATTTAATATTGCTTAAATAAATAACTGTTACACACAGAAAGGAATCGCACACCTACGGACAAACGGAGTCTATGGCTGAAGTATGTTGTTCTGAACACATGGTGAAATATGTAGCAAAATTTTTATTTTTTTTTTCTCATATTGATTGTTGATCTTTATGGGCTAAAATTGAAATAACAATTACAATTCTATTAAGTGCACAGCCTCGGGGAAAATAAATGTCTTGTCATAGTGATCTGCAGTGATTGGCTTTCAAAACATAAAATCCAACAAAATGACAACAGGCGTAAGTTGGTTGCACTAAGTTAATTGGTTTTAATTTCCCAAACTATGTTTTAGAGTTCCTGCTTCTGTTATGTGACGGAGACCACTTTTGAACTTTGACAGTTGTTAACTCTTAGACTTATCTTACATGTTGCTTCCTCTTCCTCACCTGTCTAAATCTTATGGTGTTGCATCTCTCTGTTGTCCTCTTCATCTCTTCTGCTCCTCCTAGTCATAAAAATGTTGCAATGATAGTGCAAATGAAGTATAATTAAATTTCCTGTATTTGAGGTGTTTATTAGGGGATATTCTAAAGACATGTTAGTTATTAATTAATGTTTTGTGTGCTCAGAACTAACCAAATATATTGAATACAGCAATGATGCACATGACTTCAGCTTAGACAGCTGAACTTCTGCTTTGTACATGTTTACACACTCTGTAGTTTATGCTGTATTATCAATGTATGTTATTTTATTGATAACATTTTTTTGTGTGTTTTTTTTTTTTTTAAATTAATCAGCTTTGTAGTTATTTGCGATGAATTTTCTACCCATAGTCTGTAATTTAAGAACTTTCCAGACTGAAATAAAGTCTGTCTTCCTTCCATGGCTATAATTACTTTAAAAAGTAATTACTTGGAAATACTTGCTTTCATAAATCTTGAGCTTGGTTATAGAAACATTTTAAAACTGATCAAAACTAGCCAAATAAAGATCCTCCACCTTCACCAAGCCGAGCTTTTAGATGCACCGCCATGCTAAAGTACCAACTTTTTCTCCAACTTGTCTTGCATCATCTGTAACTCCTTCCATCAAAGGAAAAAGAAAAAAAAAGAATAAAAACTAATATCCACAACACATCAATGTTATCATTTGGTGCCATCAATGTGCTGTATTTCTCTGTTTTTTCCCCTCTGGTGGGCACATTTAGTGAGAGGCTGTTTTTGAGCACGTGTAAAGTATTGTATTGATTCTGTGGATTTAATTAACTATTTTTCATTTAAATGAGTCATGTCTTGTGCTCTTCAGTTTATAATACATGTGATGCTGTTGCCATAGATGCCCAGGCCTAAGTTCAGCCATGGTTATGTATAGTTTTTAGATTTTCTCAGCACCCAACAGAACCAGCTTCCCATCAGATGAAGGCTGTGAACCGAGTAGAAGCCACTAACTGAAAGAGGTTATGAGCAATTTTAATTTAAATTAAATTTGTGTAAATGTGCTCTCACATTTACTAATTAACTGCTAGTAGTGTCGCATTTGGCAAATTCTACTTTGGACTTGCACAGATGGAGGAATATAGATGCCCTGGGGGGGCACTGAGATGTGGGAACCAACAGCTGAAAACATAATGTTATTCCTATTGTTGAGCATAATTTAACATCTATTTATAAGGTACAGAAACTTTCTGTGACCTAATTAAATCTTTTGAGGTTGAAAAAGTCCCATAAAAGTAACCCGCCCCCCAACATAGCGTAATAATATGATTTATGTTCTTCGCTATTGTATAAATGCCAGAAAACCTAAAATGGTATATGATATTGTCAGTTTGTCTCTTGGCTGTACTGTGCTACATAAATCTTTCTGTTCTAGTTGATCTGATTATACTCTAGACTGTCACACTGGTCATATCATAGTTAGAAGTATCTAACAGTCTAATGCTAACTGACAGTTGCCCCTAACGGAGGTGGTTGAGCCTGTGGATTTCGAGGAGTATGTGAGCAGTCATGCTCCAGGGGTGGAGCCTGGCCCCCTCAGACAGCTAATGGAGTTTCCCCAGGATGACTTGGACCTCCTCCAGCTGGAAAAAGAGTGCTCTACCCTGGAGCCCCCTCTGCCCGAGGAAGAGGAGTAAGTCCAAGTACTACTGGCCTATTCAGTCCTGATAATTTTACTCAGAATATCTCTATGATTTTTACATCACCACACACACAGAGCATTAAATTCACTGTAGTGGAGGGCAAACATCACTAGAGAGAGGACAAAGTCTTTCTCTTTGACATTGAATGTGCATAAATATTAAAAACATGCTTTGCTCAATAATTAATGTGTTTTTCTAAGCAGCTCACTGGATCCCAGGGTGAGAGATGCCTTGGCAGTGTACACGGATGACTGGCTTGTGATTCAAAGAAAGTAAGTGGCTGCATTTGTGATACTAACTAAATTAGCTCCTTGTGTCTTATCACCCATTCACTTTCCACATAATTGATAGTTGCAATATTTCTTGTTCTTTTTTTTTCTATTTTTACAGATACCAACACTACAGCAACACATATACCCCTCACACTTCCGAGCGGCAGAAGGAAAGGCAGCGAGGACTGGTCAAGCAGACCTTTGAACTGGATGAAGCTGCTGCTGCTGAGCGCCAGGATGACCAGGTAGATTATAGTGATGTTTAAATTACTTGCTACTTTAAACACTTAATGGCCAGTCAGTCAATTTGGAGTCATTATGCAAGCCTAAGTGTTGCTAGGAGTAAAGGTTTAAAAGCAATCACTCCCCTCAAACCTTCCATTGTTTCATGCCAGCACAGATATTGAGATGATGGCTAGCTGTTGTGATGGGAAGAGCAGTGTGAGTTGTATTCTTGTCAGCGTCCTTAATGGATGAGTGGACCTGCTGTGTCTCCTTTCCATTACGTATTTTCCTTATGAATTATATTAAATGGGTAACAAGGTGAAGGGCACTGCATCGTATTGTTCTTCTTATAACACACTCGCTTGTGGGAAGGAAAAAAAAAAAGAAAAAGGCATGTGATTTCATCTCTTTATCTTATTGGTATAGGATGACGCAAAGCGACGCTCGGTAAGCCTTGATGAGACTCCCAGGGGCAGCTGGGCCTCCAGCATCTTTGACCTGAAGAACTCCTCCCCGGATGCACTGCTTCCATCTGTGCTGGAACGAACGGCTGCAGAGGACATGGACCGTCACAATACTGAAGCACGCCTGCAAGGGCGGCACAGTGACCTTCTTGGCTTGTACCCTCCTCCTGATGAGGTTTGTGTTAGATAACCCATGAAGTTGTAAAATAAAACTGTAAAATAATCACATAAGTAAATCTCTAGTTTCTTCTTATGATGTTTTTAAAGCTTGGATCTACTAAATACAGTTTTAGCATGTTGCCTGTCCCAAACTCAGAAGGTATTCGACTTTCACATGTTGCTAATGTGCTATATGAGACGGAATTATGCAGAATTTATGAATGAGTGGGTCGTCGAAAGTTTATCTGCTCTCAAACTAAATGAGAGCTCAGAGTTTCTTCTTAGCTGTGATTCACCCTTCTAATGGACAAAACACTCAGAAACACTATATGATCATTTCACAGTTTTGTTCAAGATAAGAATGTTTGCTATCAGAGGGTTCTCGAATGCAACACTGACAGTTGCATCTATATGAATGATGGTACATTTATTTTTTACTAATATGCATATGAAATGGTGAAGTGACAGCATGCAGGAAAAGGCAATGTCAACAAATCCAAAATAGATTCAGGATTTCCATCTCTGCATTGAACTAAGAAATCTCCGCAGTCTTTTGCAAGCATAACATCATCAACTGAAATCCAGAGGGAAAATAGTTTACAGCACCCATCACACCAATTAAATACAGCATTTCAAAAAAGTCACTTCTTAAAACTGCAACCATCAGACCCTCTGGCAGAAATGTTTTAACGTCTGGTTGCGATTTGTTCAGCTCATGGTAACATCACTGGATTTCCCATGAAGTGACTCTCCAAAACGTCTGCAAGTCTGGCTATGTCAAGGGAACTTTTTTATTTTCTTTCCTCAATGTTGTCTTTGTCTGGTCTCAGCTGTCTTCTTCATCTCTGGGTGCACATTGTCGTCTACTTACCACTATGTTACCATGACATCTGTGTAAATATTGCCTTGGTGTGTGACTTTTTTTGTGGCAGGATGAAGCAGTAGAGAGATGCTCTTTACCTGAAGTGCCCAAGGAACATTGTGGCCAGAGGATCATGGTCAAATGCCTGTCTCTAAAGTGAGGAACAAGTGGACTATAAAAACTCACATACATTATTTCATCACTATTATGAATATTGTAGTAATAAATAACCCAATTCATTCCTTTTTGAAGAGCAAGTGCGTATTCTGCTTGTTTTCCAGGTTTGAAATTGAAATTGAGCCAATATTTGGGTCCCTTGCCCTTTATGATGTGAAGGAGAAGAAAAAGGTATATATGCATGTATAGATTTTGTACATATTCTCTTTTCATCTGTATGAAGGTGTGTTCGTTTCAGCTCTTTTTTTATGTGGCTATTCTTACAATCAGCGCTTAATACACTCAGAAAAACCACTTACGTAATGCTGAGCTCACACTCCAATCTAATTACCCTCGTCTCAAAAAGGTCTAAGTGGTTTTGCAGTTAAGATCGCACAGTCAAAATTCAATTAAAATCCTCTCATGTACATTTCCATTATCATTTTTCTTTCCCCTCCCTTCAATTTTTCCCACTCTTCTTTTCTCCAACAGATCTCTGAAAACTTTTACTTTGACCTAAATTCAGATCAGATGAAAGGGCTGCTCAAACCTCATACACCTCACGTAGCCATATCAACACTGGCTCGTTCTGCCATTTTCTCTATCACATACCCGTCTGCTGACATCTTCTTGGTCATCAAGGTACAGAGAAACCCTGAATTTTTATGTCAATAAAGAGTAGATATTGCTGTTGATCAAATAATTTGCTTTGCGCTAACAGTTGTGAGCATTAATTGTGTTACAGCTGGAAAAAGTCCTTCAGCAAGGAGACATTGGTGAATGCTGTGAGCCGTACATGGTCATGAAAGAATCTGATTCTTCAAAGGTAATGGAGGCAAAATGTGTTTGCAGCTGTTGGGATGTTCTCTGTGATGTTGCATATATTTTAGACTGGTCGACATCTGCTGAGCGTGTTTTACCATTTCTTGTTGCACTGCAGCATAAGGAAAAACTGGAGAAGCTGCGTCTTCAGGCAGAACAGTCGTGCAGTCGTCTTGGGCGTTATCGAATGCCTTTTGCTTGGACGGCCATTCACCTCCTCAACATCGTCAGCAGTGTGGGAGGTCTCGATCGGTCGGATCCGGACTCTGACTCTGGTACCGCTGACCCCAAAAGTCCTGGAATTCTTCTGTGCTATCCATAATCTTAAATTCTCATGTGAAAAGAGCACTCATTAATTTACACTGTCAGAAGTGTCTTAGTAGCTTACCATGTTCTGTTCCTCTCTAGAGCGAAAGGGCCATGGAACGTGGAATGAGAGAAAGAAGAAGGGATTTGAGAGGATGAGCATTGGGGATGAAATGTGCAACTTCGCCACTTTCCGACCAGCTACGCTTACTGTCACTAACTTTTTCAAACAGGTCAGACTCCATCTAGCAGCAAAATCGATAATGTATCCAGTTTGTAACCCCAATGTTTTATGTGCAGTTGATTTATGTTATTTTTAACAGTTTCCACTTTAGATTTACAGCTGAAAGGAAGAAAAAAAATCATAATACAGATCAACTGAAATTTCCTCATTTCATTGTTTTTTTTTTTTTTTAGCAAAATGTAGTTGGCGCAAAAGCAGAGCTCTGTTTTTTTTTCTCCTTTCTTTCTTTTTTTAAGTCAAACGTCAAATAATCTTTATCAGAAAGGTTTATTGATGTATATATTTTCAGTCATGTAATTTTGATAGTCACATGAAGATTTTTAACTTAAATTCCTCCCCCAAAAAGGGTCATAAATATCTTAAGTACTTTATTTCCATTATCTTATTTGTTTTAGTTGTGTCAACACCTCATTCATGACATATTGCTCCCAGTGCAGCACGTATCCAAGGCAACATTTTTAATCATTGATGTGCACTTTAGCCAACTGTGCTGGACTCCTTCTCTTGCCGCATGCTGAATGTACCACTTGCTGCTGGCAATTTCAAAAGCTTAATTTGCATAATTTTCAGCCCATTGTCCACCTGTAGGCCGTGATACCAACTTCCATCTTCCTGTACGGCATAATTCATGTGTTGTACATGTCAGAACCCAGATACTGAACCGAGGTTAAGCATTGAAGCTGCAGACAGGACATAATTTACGTTCACATAAAAACTCTATTCTGCTTGATTTTTCTGAATGTATTAAAAGTGCAAAGTCTGCTTCTCTGTTTGTGTATACCAAGGAGGGGGATAGACTAAGTGACGAGGATCTTTACAAGTTTCTCGCAGATATGCGCAGACCATCCTCTGTACTGCGGCGACTAAGGCCTGTCACAGGTAAACATGAGACTCTCAAAGTCAGATATTTGTGTAAAATTGTGTTTATTCTTACATAAACAGCAGCACAATTATACAGTGATTCACATCTCAGCAGGGGCTTTTGTGCGTGCACTTTGCATGTACTCCGTGTTTTTTCTCTGGGTACTGTCCAAAAAAGACACATGTGAGGCAGATGGAATGATCTGAATTTAGTGAGTGTGAGCAAGAGCATGCATGATTGTCTTGTTTGTCTCCGTGTGGCCTTGTGATGGACTGGTGACCTCTCTAGGGTGTGTGCTGCCTCCTGACCAATGACAGCTAGCATAGTCTCCAACCTCCTGTGACCCTGCACAGAATAAAAGATAAAGGTTGAATAGAAGATAGATGTATACCAGTTCTTAGATGTTTTCCAGTAAGATTTTTTTTTTTTTTTTAATATGTTTTTCTTACGTTGTTTCCCTCATTTATTTTGTCCCTCAGCTCAGTTGAAGATTGACATTTCTCCTGCGCCGGACTCGCCTCATTATTGTTTGTCACCAGAGCTTCTTCATGTGAAGCCTTATCCAGACCTGCGCGTTCGTCCTACCAAAGAGGTGCTGGAGTTTCCTGCTCGCTATGTGTACACACCACACACCACTTACAGGTGAGCATTAAACTATCATTTGCAAACCCCCTATTGACCTGCAGAACAAATAAGACATGACCCAGTTACTCCATGTACAGTTCACCATGTATGTGGCTATTGATTTTTTAATTTTTTTTTTTTTTTTTTAAAGATTTTGCAGCTCCTGTGGCCTTTATTATTGAAGTAGAGACAGGAAAGTGGAGCACAGGGAGATAGAATAGACTTGCAGCAAAGGGTCACAGGGGCCCAGATTCGAACCCGAAACCACTGCAGGTGGACTGTAGTCTCTGTGTATGGGCTGCCGCTCAACCAACTGAACTATGAGCCCACTGATTCCTTACAAGGCCACATTTTTTTATGCCTTAAGGCTTATTTGTGACTGTATGCAAAGAGGACAAAGGGGTTTAAACCATCAAAATATTTGATATTTATTGCTCAGTAAAATACATAAATACACAAACATGCAAAATTGTTTTCAAAATATCATATGCATTTACAGGTAAGACAAAATACTGTTTTGTGAAATGCTTCCTCCCACTATCTGTAATAATTTAATAATTACACTTTTAATAGCTCTTTAAAAAAATGTAAGTTATGACACAAAATATACAGAAGTATTACATGAGAACTATATGAAGGCATCATCAAAAAAGACAACAGTTTCAGGCTAACAAGAGCAAACAAAATATTTAACAAAAAGAAAAAAAGAATTCTGACAACATGGCTGTTTTAAACAATAGCAGAGTTGAAGGGAGTGCAGTGATGTTCAGGAGTTGAGATATAGATGATCAGTCCGCAACAGTGT
This sequence comes from Arrhamphus sclerolepis, assembly GCA_037176975.1. Taxonomy (NCBI): domain Eukaryota; kingdom Metazoa; phylum Chordata; class Actinopteri; order Beloniformes; family Hemiramphidae; genus Arrhamphus; species Arrhamphus sclerolepis. The sequence goes on along the minus strand of JBAMYA010000023.1, from coordinate 5,728,531 downwards.
GTAGGCATCTTAATCCGACTATGCCATAGTTTCACTCTGGAAGAAGGATATAAAACAACAAAGTTTATTGAAGAGAATTTAAAAAATAACTGACTTTTTTTTTTTTGCTAATGATTTTCTTACCATATCCTGCAGTTTGGAGAGCTTTTCATTTTGAGCCTCAATTATCTCTTTATGAAACTCGATCAATAGCTGTAAACCTTGCAAGATGCTGGAGTGCTCATCTGCTCTCCCCTAAAAGCAGGAATAAAGTTTAAGTGAATCATTCATTGATTTTTTTCACATATAAAGAAAGTGAAATGTTATCATTTATGATGCTGGTGTGGAAATGAGTGACTTGTGACCATCTGGAGAGTTTCAACTTTTTGTTACCTGCAGCTCCTTGATCGCAGGTACAGAGTTGTTGACATACATCTCCACTCTCTTTACTTGTGTGTTCAGTTCCAGCTCATCCTTCTCTATGTCGTTCAGTCGGTCTGTGGTCTTCAAGGTCTGAGCATGTTGACTGGTGATCTGGTCCTGTCAAAACAGCACAAGTCCATATTATTTTCTTCCTCAACAACAGTCTCAGTCCAGCTGACATGTTCCTACTACACAGTTCCATAGAAATTTTGATTAGATTATGTTGAAGGAGGAGGAATAACATGGTGAAAGCCTTAACAGCAGCATAAGTTTTAAAGCGTAGCATAGGCATAGTTGTGTTTTTGCAAATCACTAAAGAGCTGCTTTGTTATGTCTGCTGAAGCGTAAACTGATGGGGTCCCATTTGGCACTCTGCCTCAACCTTTCTGTACTTCAGGATCTTTTTCTTCCTGCCGTGTAATAATGCAACGGCTCAGCTTCACTAGAGACTCCTATCACATGCATATTTCTGTGTTTTCTTACCTGTAGCAGCTCTATCATTTCTTTTATCTGTTTCTCCTCCTCTGCAACCAGCTCAGTCTCCTTCTGCAGTTTTTGGAGGGTCCCCTCATGGCTCTTCAAAGTCTGGTGGATTTTTTCTATCTTTGTCCCAGTGGTTTCATAAACATAGCTAAGAGATTCGCTCAACTGTATGGCACCGTACATGAGCACATTGACTTCTTCCCGTGGTGCAGCCTTATCTTCCATCTTGCCGGAGTTCCTGATTGGACCTGCATGGACAGATCTTAAACCTCCAGCCACACAAAGCAGACACAGGCTCCAGATCATTTTGATAGCTGTCTCCCACTGTGATAAACTGAGCTATTTAAAAGTTTTAGATTTCTTTTTCAGCAGTAAAGGAAGTTCAGTAAAAAGTTTACTGTGAATTTGATACCAAGTGAGAAATGAAAGTTGTGAAACAGGCATTCCTGTCTCTGTGTAGAAATAAGTATCATTAGCTATTGCTTCGATCTGGTAGGTGGCTCATGCGCCTTTTATAGAGATCGTACATGCAATGTCATGGTAAAACATTAGCTTGGTTGTGGTTCGATCACAGGTCTAGTGCATGGCCTCAATCTCAGTGACCTCTTGAAGCTTACCCCCTTGAAAGTCTAAATTTGTCAGTGAGGTCACAAACTCTTGCAACATACATGCATACGCATATACAGAGCAATGTATGTATCATTCATGTGTTTGAAAGACACAATAGAATGTCCTGCAGGAGGTCATAACAATGATAATAATAATGATAATAATATGTGAAGTAAGTGTGGTATGGATATAAGTCAGTGCCCCATGATGTGACTAAAGTCAGGTGTTTCAGTATATGAACATTAGTAACCTCTGATATTTAACTTGGACAGGAGCAGGTGACTTTCACCTAGTGAATCCAGTCTTACTACACCCCCTCTTGTGTCTTAACATGTGAATTCATTTTGTGAAATCTAAATTTTTGCACTGTCAGTAATATGAGACACAAAATGACTGTAATATTCTTGACAAAGTAGAAGCATTACAGAAGTAAGAAATTGTCATTTGCAGGTTTATTAAATTGTCTTCTTTTTTTTTGTCTTCTGTCTGTTTCTCCCTCTATGTTTTACATTATTTGACCCCTCAGGAACTTGCTTTATGTTTACCCTCAAAGTCTGAACTTCAGCAGTCGTCAGGGCTCAGTGAGGAACATTGCTGTGAAGGTTCAGTTCATGGCAGGAGAGGATCCCAGTCAAGCTTTACCGGTGAGTTACAGTCAAGGACAGTCCCATGGCGACTGCAGTGTTCTCAGCCGCAAAGAACCGCTTGAGGCAATGAAAAGAATAAATTTGGAAGCAGTGTGTTCTTTATCAACATAAGAGAGAAACTGTGTGCAACAGCATATCCAAGATATTTCAGTCCTGCTTTTTGTTTTGCATATTTATTTTCAAATAGTTAATGCAAGGTATACAGTCGCTTCACAGATACTCTTCACAAAGTCTTCCTTTTCTTAACCAAAGTGCTCATTCCCCTGCAGCATTAGCTGTTGATTAGAAAAAAACATTAAATCTCCAAAATACATTATATTTTAATAATTACAATTTATTGACTAAAACTAAAAAGGTTTGAAAAGAATTTTTGGCAAAATGTCTTCAGAGCTTTTGAAGAACACTGCTTGTACTAGAATAAACCACACACAGCGTGGTTTCACTCCTGGACCTGGTGCAGTGATTGGCTCTGACGCTTCACAGCTAGAAGGTTCACTTGGATTTTGGTTCAGCTGGTCTTTCTGCGTGGAGTTTCCATGCTCTCCTTGTGTCTGCTTAAGTTTTCTCCAGCTACTCCAGTTTCCTTTCACGCCAAAAACATGCTAGTTGAGCTAAATCACAATACTTAATTCCACCATTAATGGTCATGTAATGTGGTATATAGGAATAATTTCCTTTATTGAATACATTGATCTAATTAATGTGTGTGTGAGAGAGAGTGTTGCATTTAGAGAAAGCTGCTTGCGTTATAAAAACACCTTGAGTGTTCCCCTGGACTAGAAAGGTGCTATATGTTATTGTTTGTTTTTTACATTAACAATAACTATTGAATGGTTGCCCACAATGTCAAGACTGCCCTCTGCTGGCCAAGGGGAACTTAATTTATACTCTGCTGTTTTCTCGAGCAGGTTATCTTTGGAAAGTCAAGTAGTGCCGAGTTCATGAAAGAGGCATATACTCCTGTCATCTACCACAACAAGTAAGGCTCAGTAAGTCTGTCAAACCTTTCTTTTGCCATTGCTTTTATTAAACATATTTTAACTCTTGCTCACAAGGTCTCCTGAGTTCTATGAGGAGACAAAGATGAAGATTCCTGCCAACTTGACAGACAACCACCATCTTCTTTTCACCTTCTACCACATCAGCTGCCAGCCAAAACAGAACACTCCTATGGAGACTCCCGTGGGCTACACTGTGAGTACAGTCCAGCAGCTGCTTAAATATGATGAAAAATCACAATGTCTGTACAGAGCATTTAATTGGGTATCAGCACACACTACATCTGAAACATATTCACACAAACTGGAACTCTGGTTCCACCGATGTCATTCATTGAAGCATTCAAACAGGGATTCTTGTATCTCTACCCAACATCAAACAAATGAAGCTGCATTCACTGGACCTAAGAAGTGAGAAGTTGTTTGTGTTGTTTTTAACAGTATATTAAATATCAGTGGCTGTATTGTGAACTTAAAAAATGAAATTAGCTAATAGCATTCTACTATTTCTTTTGTTTTATATATAAATCCAGTTTCTAATTGGGGTTCTTTATTTTTTTTCTCCAACACTACAAGAGAGAAGCAATGGATTTGTAAATATTAAAACATTCCCATATAAAAAAAAACATTGAACTTGATCATGTACTCTAAAATTCTATTAGCTCGTGTGAAAAAGGGTATATATGTCTTCTTGCATATTACTTATAATTTATCATTTCTGCTGCACATTTACCATTAATGTATTTATAGGGTGTAAATATGTATAGACATTTATAGATGCTACTTTTCTGCTTCATATTTTTAGGTTTTATGTTAAAGTGTCACTTTCTGTTTGCTGCCTCTTATCTTATCTCATCTTATAAGTCCTTTGCATTGTCCTGTCATCTACAAAAGATCATGTCTTTATTTCTGTTTGCAGTGGATCCCTTTGATGCAACACAGCAGACTTCGCACTGGCTCCTTCAGTCTCCCTGTGTCAGTGGAAAAGCCTCCTCCTAGCTACTCTGTACTTACCCCTGATGTAAGTCTTTTTCTAGAGACTGTGTGAATCCCAATTGGTCCATCATCTCATCCTCTTTTGTCATGTAGCTAGAGTGTTAAATAGGCGGATGTCACTCCATGACAGGTTCAGCTCCCAGGCATGAAGTGGGTGGATAATCATAAAGGAGTGTTCAATGTGGAGGTGACAGCAGCCTCCTCAGTTCACACTCAGGTATGCACACACATAAACAAATACAGTTCTCAGACTGAGGTTTCCCATCTGTTATGTGAAAGTCCAAAATATGGATGAGCTCTGATAATGACACGGATCAATACAAACGATCAATGTCATGTAACATGAATGTGGATTCCTGCAGTCCATTTAGGGAAAAGAAAAAGCTGGGGATCATGTTTCTGACAGATGAGACACTAACAACCTATGGGTATTATTTATCAGTATTCTAACAAGCAGTAGTACATTACAATAATAAGAGAGTTTGTGTAATATGACTGGGAAAATTGGGAAGAAATCCCTGCCTAATCTGACTTCAAAATAAACCAAGTTTTCCTAGCAATGAAAGTAATCAGTATTGTGGTTGTACCTGTAGGACCCCCACCTGGATAAGTTCTTCACTCTGGTGTATGTTTTGGAGGAGTATTCCTTCCCTTTCCGTCTTAAGGATGTCATCATAACGGAGGCAAACATGGAGGGAGAGCTGAAGGCCAGTATGGCTGCTCTGAGAGGGGCTCTGCTGGATACCTGTGTCAGGTTCTTGCATCAGCTGCTCAACAAACTCATCCAGCTCATCGTGTACCCTCCGGTTATTGCAGGCCAAATTGGTGAGCAAACTTTTGGCGATTTGAAGTGTTGTTTCGTAAGCAAGACATTAATACAAATGATCCAGTTTTGAATAAATAATATAATTTATATTCACAGAGCATTAGTGCTTAAGAACCAAAACAGATGTGGACTTGTTTTAATTAAATATGTTAAGCTGTGTTTTGGATCAAAGTGAACAAGCATTCTCAGTAACCTTTGGCTTATTAAGCCTCTTTCTGCTGTCTGTCTCACACATGATCTGTAGTGAACCTTGGCCGGGCTGCCTTCGAAGCAATGGCCTTGTTGATCAATCAGATCCACAAAAACCTGGAGGGAAACCAAGACCAGCACGGCCGCAACAGCCTGCTGGCATCTTACATACATTACTGTTTCCGCCTGCCCACTGCTGAGCCTGCATTGCCTCCATCAGGTGCGTTACCAGACTAAACTGTACAGCCTGCTTGTACAGGTTGTACAGTTCAAGTGTGTACAACCTGAACTGTGCACATCTGATGTGTTTATTCTGTGTCCCTTCCATCTCTTTGAGTAGCAGCAAACCAAACCTACGAGATGCCAATGCAGTATGCTACTTTATCGAAAGCAACAGCCCGTCCAAGCAGCCTGTATCTATCCCGTTCAAAGAGTATTAGCAACTCCAATCCTGACCTGGCTAGCACACCTGTTTCTCCTGATGAGGAGGTCCAGAGGATCATAGGAACCAAGGTGAGTTGCACATTTTGTGTAAAAATCCTTTCAAAAGTGATAGATGGAAAATCATGCACGTGATTGTTGTCTTATATTTTGTGAGAAATATGCACAAATGTTTTAGCTTGTGTTTTCATAGGCAGTTGTTTAATTTGCAGATTTTGTAAGACAATTTCTACATTTTCAAGTCCTTTATTATTATTTCTTTTAGATTTTAACATCTTGTTATGACAGAACAACCTAAATGTTGTTATAGATTAGCATCAAAATAATGTGTTTTGTTTTATGATTTTGTTATAACCTTCTCCTTATTATCACAGTTATTTTTGTTTGATGATAATCTTTTAAATCTTCACAGCGGATTCAGTAAACTCTTTTTTTCACACAACTTAGTCAACACTATTATGCTTTTTGCTTCTGTCTCTTGTGTTTCTTAGTTTCTTCAGTTTGTTATCCCAAACCTGCCATTTTTTTCTTCTCCATTTTTATGTCCTTTATTTTTGGTTCTTCCCAACTTTCTCCCTCAAATAATATCTTGTGTTGTTGCTCCCCTCCCTTTACTCACTATGTCCTTGCCTCCTGCCACACTATGTTTGTGTGCATTTTTGTGTCTCTGGTGGCTTATGGCAGGGCATTGACCGCTCCCACTCCTGGGTAAACTCTGCTTATGCCCCTGGGGGCGCCAGATCTGTGCTTCGCCGGAACCCCAACTCCAGCTGTGAGCTCAAGCAGGTGCCAAATCCTTCCTCCTCCTCCTCCTCTTCAGCTTCATCTTCACATCCTTCACCATCTTCATCACGCACAGCCTCTGATCATTTCACCAGGGTCATTTCTGATCCCACTTGTCTTCTGCTCATATGCTTCTCTGTCTATTTCGCTCTCTACTCACCGTCGCATGTTTTCATCGGTGACCCCATCTTCTCCATCAATCCAAAATCTAAAAATGCTCTCTGCTCTCTACTAAGCCAAGTGTTAGATAAAGAAAAGCTCTGCACGGGGCTCATTAGATTCCTTACCAGCCTCAACAGAGTTCAAACACACTCTCCCCATTCACCCATTTCTATTCACTCATTTTCACATCACTGTCCTCATCTCTGTGTGTTCACCTCACCATCACTTCATATCAGGCAAACGACCGCAGCTGCAATCGCATGTCTGCCTTTCTGGACACCGTGGCCTTGTTTTCAGTTCCCGCAAGGCAGATTACTAAGAAGGTAAAACTGTAACAGACAGTAAAAGTTTTATCTTTTCCAAACTAACACATATTAGTGCCCACTCATTCCGTACCTTTCAATATCATTAACTTTCACCACTCACCATTACATTTTAACTACTATTTACAATTACTTTGTGATGTGATGTGAAAACTTTCCTTTCAGTGTTTTATATTGGAAAAGTTCATTTTCTGAGGTTGTTATGATTTATTGATGATTTTGAGACATCATCCTTGAAATAGACAGACTATATAAAAATACATAGCTTGTTTGAAATTAAATCAGATGAAAAGTTTTCATCTAAATGTCATAATAGTGAGAGAAGAGATTTTTTTTGTTACTTTCTTCAAAGTCAAAAGTTTACATCCATTTCCTTAGTATTTCACAGTATTACCTTTAAACATTTGGGGTTTCCCTCCCGAAACTTCTCACAATAGTTTGCTGAATATTTTGCTCCATTACTCCTGACAGAACTGGTGATCTGAGTCTGGGTCAGATTTGTAAACTGTATTGGTCACACACGCTTTTTCAGCTCTGCCCAAAAATTGTGTCGTCGTGAGATGTTGCTTCAATATTTGGAGTAAATTTTGTGTCCTTGTGATGCCATCTATTTTGTTAAGTGCACCATTCCCTCATACAGCAAAACACCCCCACAACATGATGTTGCCAACCTCATACTTCACGGTTGGGATGGTGTTATCAAGCTTTTTCCTCCAAATGTACCAATGGTCATTATGGTCAAACAGTTCAAATTTGGTTTCATCAGACCACAGGACATGTCTCTATGTCCATTTGAAAACTGTAATCTGTATCTTTTTAGTGTTGCATTTGGAGTAATGGACTCGTCCTCACTAAATGGTGTTTCAGCCCATCTTGGTATGGCACTGGTTTCACTGTGGATAATGGCACATTCTGACCAGCTTCAGCAGTGTCACCACAAGGTGTTTTGCTTTGGTTCATGGGTTGAGATGCACATTTCACATCAAAGGACGTTTATCTCTGGGCCACAGAATCCGTCTGATGGCTGGTCATTCCCATGGTTATAAAGTGTGTGATGTGTGTGTGTGTGTGTGTGTGTGTGTGTGCCTCCTATTAATTCAAATGTTGTCAATTAACAAATAGAGGCTTTCAAAGCCATGAAATCATAATCTGGGCTTAGTGTATGTAAACTTTGAAGGAAGTAATAAAACTGTTTTCTCTTAATTCTCTCTTTTAATATTCTGGCATGAAGCAAATAGAAATCAATTTAATAATTCTAACTGACCTAGGAAACGTTTAGTCATGTTTACAGTTTATGACTTTCAGTAAAAACGGACAAACATTACTATAAACACTTGAATTAGTTTATCAGAGAGTATCCTCGTGTGAGCTACAATTTGCTGTATTTGTTTATGCCCAGTTACTCCATGAGGAGCTGGCATTGCAGTGGGTGGTCAGTACCAGCACAGTGAGAGAAGCAGCACTGCAGCAAGCTTGGTTTTTCTTCCAGCTAATGGCAAGTACTGTCTTGTAAATTCGTACGCTAAATTGTATGCACCTGAAGGGTGTACAGCAAAATCAGGGCAAATAAAACGGGTAAGGTAACATTTTCATTGGGTGATAAAACTTTCATTTTCATACCACGTCTGCAGACTAAGAGCATGGCTCATCACTTATTCCTGACCTCTAAACTGGAAGTTCCCAGACGTCAGCGCTTCCCAGATCGCTTCGTTGATGACATTGCAGCACTTGTGTGTGCCATCAGTGCAGACATTGCCAGTCGTTACCACAAGGTAAAGCAATTGGATGCTGTCAGCCCATTCATTAACAATGTTGAGTGTGCTGAACAATTAAAAATTGGAGTTGCATCAGTTTTTTGTTTTTTTTTCTTAATTAGAAAGTTTCTTTTAGCTTGGGATGAAGTGTTGTTGATTACATCAAATAAAGGATGTGGACTTTTGTTTATTTATTTATTACTTTATTTTCAATTTTCTACCTGTTTTTGTATCATGAATACATAATGTTGTCGTTCATTTCTCCCTCTGAAACCTGTCCCCCTCTCAGGATGTGGAGCTTGTGGAGAGGTTAAATAGTAGTCTGGCCTTCTTCCTGAATGATCTGTTGTCTTTGATGGACCGGGGCTTCGTGTTTAACCTCATTCGCTCCTACTACAAACAGGTGCCCATTGATTTCCTTCTCATTTTCCTGTAATTTAAAATAGCCCAGCGGTCACACTCACGTTGATGCTGTCTTCTACAAATGACTGTACAGATTGCTAATAAGCTCCACACCACGCAAAACCCCAGCTCTTTGAACGCCCTGAGGATGGACTTCATGCGTATTGTCTGCAGCCATGAGCATTATGTCACTCTTAATTTACCTTGCTCAACTTTGAGTCCCCCAGCATCCCCGTCCCCTTCCACCTCTTCCACCACGTCACAGGTACTTGAGTAGTTTAGAAAACTCAATATAACTCATTTAAATTTGCTATAGGTATGTATGAGGCCTTGCACAAATGTATATATACGTCTTTATAATTTTTTTTATATCTCATATCAATAGAGTTCAGCGTTTTCCAGTATGGTGCAAGACCAGGGTGTGGCCACCATGTTTGAGCTCTCCGTCCCTTTTCGCCATCAGCACTTCCTGTCTGGCCTTCTGCTTACTGAGCTCTCTCTTATTCTTGATCCTGATGGGGAAGGGTGGGTTCTAAGATGTGTATATATTTTGTTAATAAATACAAATAATGGTTTTAAATAGCTCCTCTTATCTAACCTCTCATCCCCAACAGGGCTTTCTTCCTTCATAAAAAGGCCATCAGTGCTGTTCACGCCCTGCTGTGTAGCCATGATGCAGACCCTCGTTACAGGGAACATCAGGTCAAAGCACATGTTGCTAAGCTCTACCTGCCCCTCATCGCCATTGTCATGGAGACACTGCATCAACTCCACGACTTCTGTGGTCAGCAGAAAAAAAAAGATATACCTGCAGTTTTTCCGCTGGTTCAGTTTTATATGCAACATTACATACCCGAGTGTGCTTTTCTTATTTCTCTCTAGACTCTTCACCCACATGGGCCCGCCATGCCTCCGCCCACGCTGACGATACTGACCCAGACAGCGGTAACACCATCAGTCAGTCTGTTGCCATGGCGATTGCCGGCTCCCCTCTGCCGCATGCCAAAGTCAACTCATTCACTCTCCCTTCAGTGGTAAGTGATAGAGGCAAGGGTCAGACTATTCCCCTGGGCCCTGCAGACTGACAGGTCACATATCGGTCTCTGTGTAGGAGGCAGCTGCTTCAGTTTGACAGACAATTGTTCCACGCAGTTTAAAAAGCATTTGCATCTTTCCCATGTTTTTTGGTTTTGTTTTTGGTCCTGTTATGTTTTCTCTTTCTGGTGTGCAGATGGTTCTCTGTCTGTTTTCTTCTTCACATCTCTTACACAGTTATTGAATCCTGTTCTGAAGCAGATTACAAGATTGTCACTAAGTTTTTGTGTTTGTCTTTTCCAGGCTGGGCGCCAGTCCAGCTCTCTGTCTGCAGAGTGTAGCAGGACGCTACTGGTGTGCTTCCTTTGGGTTTTGAAGAATGCAGATGCAGCTCTCCTCGAGCGTTGGGTGTCTGATTTGTCCGTATTACAAATAAACCGTTTGTTGGACCTGCTGCATCTCTGTGTCTCCTGCTTTGAATACAAGGTACAGTAACCAAGAACTGTCACCCAGTTTGGCAGTATTTCATCAGTGTTGATCCATTATGCAACACTATTAGGGAGGAATGAAATTCCCATATTTATTTTTCTGACCAAGGTTACTTGCATCAAAAAAGTCATCCACATTCATACTTTGTTTGCACATTTCAAAGTTCACAAAAAGCTATTCATGGCAACATTTCTCTGAAAATGTATTTGTTTCCATTTAAATGAATGCAAAAGTGTCTCAAGCAAAAACTGATTGTTTAAAAACAGATTACAGCTACTTAAGTCTATAAATGTGGAATTGGAAAGCCTTTGACAAGTAAAAGGCATGTTGGACATTATAGATAATACATTAAGTGAGGGACTTAAGTTTCGACATGTCTAGTTTACCACTTTGTGTTATTATTTGCTGTTGCAGCTCTTGTTGGGGCTCTAAATATGCACGTCACACACAGTCTCCTACTGTTTTTGCTTAATTGACATTCAGGTTTATGTCCCATTATTCTTTGCTGGTATTTGTAGGGAAAGAAGACTCTGGAGAGGATAAACAGCCTGACATTTAAAAAGTCTCAGGACATGAAAGCCCGACTGGAAGAGGCCATTTTGGGCACTATTGGAGCCCGACAGGAGATGGTCCGTCGCTGCAGAGGTAAGTAGCACGGGAACACAAGGTTCTGTTTGTTTGTTGTGGATTTATATTCAACTTGTTCTCTAAACGTGGTTTCCTATTACAGAAAGAAGTCCTTACGGCAGCCAGGAGAATGTTAGGTGGAGAAAGAACGTCACTCACTGGAGACAAAACACAGACAGAGTTGACAAGTATGTCCTTTGCAACAGTTACATTAATGCTAACTGCAGAAGAAACCTAATCATATAGAATGGTAATGGTGAAACAAACTCACAAATTCTCGTGAAATATTCAGGAATCTTACAATCATGCATGTTTTATGTATGTATGTATTTAATCATTTATTATCCTAACCACATTTCTTCCTCAGAGGTGATGGTTTGATGCTGTTCTTCTAGGTTGTAATGTGTTGGAAATTTTAGGAGTTTCAGCTATAAATTATCCCTTCTGAAACAGAGTAACATATGTTCCATATCCATGGGATGTGTATTTTCCTGACATAGTTGTTTAGGTAATGAGAAGGTCTTTACTGTCCAGCTAGTATCGAATACCTGCCAGGCAGTGTAGAGTCCTGGATTAGGTTTAAATCCACATGTGCATCTATATATAATGATTGTAAAATAACCCCCTTCTAGGACTAAGGCTGAGGTGGAGCAAGAATCAGTTGTGGATGGAAACCTAGCTACTGAGGCCTCTCTGATAGTACTGGACACGTTGGAAATCATAGTAAAGGTAATTTTATAGTAAATCTTTTACTGCAGTCTTCTTTTAATATAGTGCACAAAACTTTCATATAGGGTTCTCTTGCTGAAAATTGTTTTTCCTGTCCTCTCTCAGACTGTGGTTGCATCTGAACTGAAAGAGAGCGTTCTAGGCGGCGTGCTGCGAGTGCTTCTCCACAGCATGGCAGGCAACCAGAGCGCCCTCTTTCTGCAGCATTGTTTCACTACACAAAGAGCTCTGGTTTTCAAGGTAAGAACAGTTTCTATTAGCACGCCATGTGCGTCCACATTTCTGTTGGTTAATCATCCCTATTAAGCCCATTGAAATTAATTTCAGTTTTTCACTTATAATTCGACACATGTCCAGTAGCCCTTTGAGCATTGTGGAAACTAAACAAGTGTTTTTTTGTGTCTTTTCTTATTTCTGACTGATTTTAATAAGTTCCATAAACAAAATAAAATGTCACATTTAATATCACAATGTAAAAAAGATGAACTGAATGAAGTAATTTGTATTGTTTTTATGTGCAGTTCCCAGAAATGCTGTTTGAAGAGGACACAGAACTTTGCGCAGACCTGTGCCTGCGTCTCCTGCGACACTGCAGCAGTAGTGTTGGCTCTGTCAGGAGTCACGCTTCTGCTTCTCTTTACCTGCTCATGAGGCAGAACTTTGAGATTGGAAATGTAGGTTTAGACATTGTTTTGTACTGTCTGCATTTGCACTTTTTAGGTCTTTCTTTGCTACTATGAGCACACATTAGTAAAAAGAAAAATAGCCTCACAACTTTTTCTTCTTTTCGTTTTTTGTCCCTCTTAATAAGCAGAATGTGAAGCCACCATTGCTAATGGAGTCATTTAAATGTCATGTTATGTTTTCTCTGTCACTGTCTTTTGAAGGATCTGGCTACAAAATAATTTCTCCGTTTATTGCTGCTTCTTAAAACTAGATGCTAAACATATTTGTTTATCTCAAGACACCAAAAAAACAAACAAAAAAAAACAGTTGTAATGAAGCGCAGGACTATAACAAATATGAAACTCATTGCATGTGACGCCATAAAGTGAACATGACCTTAAATATATTTGGACGTTTTATAATTAGTTTACTTTATAAAAGTGGGTCAGATTTTGCCGCAGATGAGATTTCAGAACAATAATGCTTATTCATTCGCAGATTGAGGTTCACTCTCTACTTTTCCGTATCTATCTCTACCACTCTCCACTTCATTTGACCATTTTGACCAACTTATGAGCCAAACCAAACAAAGGCTAACCAGGCAGCACTGGTGTGAACAGTGCGAAGACTGACGGGAGAGCTTTCCTTTCAAGGCCGTGTAACATCATTTCATATTCTCTATTGTGTTATCATAAGTGTGTGCTAACAGTGTGCTGTTTTTTTTCTGTTTTTTGCATCAGAACTTTGCACGAGTAAAGATGCAGGTCACCATGTCACTGTCCTCACTGGTGGGAATGTCGCAGAACTTCAATGAAGAGCATCTTCGTCGGTCACTCAAAACAATCTTGACGTATGCTGAAGAGGACTTAGAGCTGCGAGACACACCTTTCCCAGAGCAGGTAGATTATTAGTTAACACACAACATCCAGCTATGAAGATTCTCAAATGGAAAACACTTGACTGATGCGGCGCCTGTGCTTTCATGACCGCAGGTCCAGGATCTGGTGTTCAACCTGCACATGATTCTTACTGACACAGTGAAGATGAAAGAACATCAGCAGGACCCCGAAATGCTTATTGACCTCATGTACAGGTAGGGACTTGTGAGCCCATGAGCAAAGCTGGCAAACAAACAAAAAAGAAGTTACACACAAAATTTGAATTGTACTCTTTTTTTCTTTTCCCCAGGATTGCCAAGGGCTACCAGAACTCACCAGACCTGCGTCTCACTTGGCTGCAGAACATGGCAGGGAAACACTCTGAGAGAGGGAACCATGCTGAAGCTGCCCACTGTCTTGTCCACAGTGCAGCCCTGGTGGCAGAATACCTCAACATGCTGGAAGACTGCCGCTACCTGCCGATAGGTTGTGTCACGTTTCAGGTTAGTGTACGCAGTTTAAATTAGTGTATGCAGTTTAAATTTTGTGAGCTATTCTAAATCCAACCAATACACGTACATGTTTTTCATATTTTTTGACTTCTGCCTTCTTCTCACAGAATATTTCATCCAACATATTAGAGGAGTCAGCCGTATCAGATGACGTCTTGTCTCCAGAGGAAGAAGGCATTTGTGCTGGGAAGTATTTCAGCGAGTCTGGCCTGGTGGGCCTCCTGGAACAAACAGCTGCCTCTTTTAACATGGTACGGCTTACAGCTTCTTACTACTTGGTGACAGGCTGTGTGCTTGCACGCCACAAGGTTACAGCATTAACTTGGCTGAAAGACAGTTTTGTGATTCATTTGTATATAAACAAACTATGTGCGATTATCTTGTACCTGCAGGCTGGTATGTATGAGGCCATAAATGAAGTGTACAAGATTCTGCTGCCCATCCATGAAGCCAACAGAGACTTTAAAAAGCTAGCTACTGTTCACGGGAAGCTACAAGATGCCTTCAATAAAGTCTATAATCAAGTAAGTTGACAGCTTGAACCTCAGAACTCCAATAAATAACCAGGGTGTTTGTGAGAAAAAGCACACAATCAGGTTTTCCATCTCTTATCTGTCTTCTTATTTCTCAACTTTTCCAGAGCTCAGGATGGGAGGTAACAACTTCATTTGATATATTAAGTATATCCAACATTCTAAAAAAAATAAAAAATGAATAAAAGAAATAGTAAGCAGGAATTTCATTTTTTTTCTTCCCCATTGCTTCTGTTTTTTTCTCCACTGCTGCATGAATGACATTACTGGTGAGTAATGAAAAACTTGCTTTAACAATATAATGCAGATGAGTTGCAGCACTATTAAAACATTTTTCCTTTATACTTCATTGCTGTTGCATTCTTAGTTTGAATGTGTAATTTTTCTTCTATCTTACAACAGTTGTTTTTCTGTTTCAAAAACAACTTCCAAATGGATTTTAATGATTTAACTTTTTTTTCCTCCCATCTTTTCTATAGTATTTAGAGAATGTTTGGCACCTACTTCCGTGTGGGCTTCTATGGCAGCCAGTTTGGAGACTTGGATGAGCAAGAGTTTGTCTACAAGGAGCCTTCAATCACCAAATTAGCTGAAATCTCCCACAGGCTTGAGGCATGTTGTTGTGTCATGAAGTTAATAAAGGTGTCATTTGTGATTTATGAGGCGCATTTATTGAAAGACTAATCACTTTGTTGTGCAGGAGTTCTACTCAGAGAGGTTTGGGGACGATGTTGTTGAAATAATCAAGGACTCTAACCCAGTGGACAAAAGCAAACTGGATCCTAATAAGGTAATGTGATATTAGTTATAGTCACTTCTGAAAAAAAAAAAACACGTTTTGAAAAAATTCTAAGTGTACAGATGACTTTTACAGGCCTACCTCCAGATCACCTATGTTGAACCTTACTTTGACACATATGAGCTAAAGGAAAGAATCACCTACTTTGACAAGAACTACAATCTGCGTACCTTCATGTACTGTACTCCCTTCACTCTGGATGGCCGTGCCCATGGCGACCTCCATGAGCAGTACAAACGCAAAACCATCTTGACAACGTCCCATGCTTTCCCCTACATAAAAACACGCATCAACGTTATCCACAAGGATGAGGTAGGTCTCTGCTTTGCAACAATCACACGCTGCACAAATGCAGCGCATGTCATGATATTGTCAACCTTTGTTTTCCAGATTATTCTTGTCCCCATGGAGGTGGCGATTGAAGACATGCAGAAGAAAACGCAGGAGCTGGCCTTTGCCACCAACCAAGACCCTGCAGACCCTAAGATGCTGCAAATGGTGCTTCAGGGCTGTGTTGGCACGACGGTCAACCAGGTGCTGCTTTTGACATTTGCAATTTTTGATGCACAAGACTTATATTAATTGTGTTTAAAATATCAAAAATCCACACTCCTACAGATTTCTTTCCTTTAAAATTCAGGTTTGAATCAGTGTATTAATAGCCATAGGCATTCTTCACTGAATAAGTACGTTTTTTTCTCCCTCACAGGGGCCCCTTGAAGTGGCGCAGGTCTTTCTCTCCGACATTCCCGATGACCCAAAGCTTTTTCGGCATCATAACAAACTACGCCTTTGCTTTAAAGACTTCACTAAGAGGTGATGACACACTCCACACCTCAGACACAGACCGCTGTGTAACCAGTAAAAACAAAGCCCAAATGTTTGCATCTTGCTGCTATTTTTTTGTGCAGGTGTGAGGATGCCCTGAGGAAGAATAAAGCCCTCATTGGACCAGACCAGAAGGAGTATCACAGAGAGCTTGAGAGGAACTACAATAAACTGAAAGAAGCTCTGGGTCCTCTCATCAACCGCAAAATCCCCCAGCTGTACAGACCCCTGCCAGCTCAGACTGCACAAACACAACGGTAATTTGAGACGTTAAATACACACGCCTACGCACAGAGACATGCAAAATGATCTCATGCCGTTTGTTGAACAGCTACACATATGCAACATAAAACCCAACTTTATCACACTTCCAGATAATGACTTGCACTCACACCAGCAGTTAGACATGCAAACACATTTTACTAATCTACAGTCTTAAAATGTTAATGTTATGGTTTTAGGGTATAGTCTGTTTGAATTCAGGTCTGACATTGCAATCAGTGAACTGCTGGTTTATAATCAGAAACAGAACTAGACATGGCAACACCTGCCAATAAAATCCCACAGAATTACGGAAGTTTTGTATTTAAAGCTAGTTTTACCTTCCAAACTTGCAACAATTCTAATTTTATATCTAAAATATTAAACCAAGACTAAATTGACTGGCAGTGCTCTGTGAATTTGTATCAAAAACTTACCTCATTCTTGCTCTTTTTTTTTTTTAAGCTACACTAATGCATGCCAAATTTTGCACTTCATGTAAATTGAAACTAAATAAATCCTACATGTGTTACAAATTTCAAAAATGGTCACTTTAAGAAAAAAAAAAAGACAATAACACTCGTGTCTCTCTCTTGCAGGAACTCCTATGGTAGATCTAGTCTCCGAAGAGTTGACTGTTGAGGTGCAAAAAACTGGAAACTTACACGGAGCAACAGGATCTAGAAATTAGCTTCATCTCGTTCCATCTGTTCCCCTCCCCCCTGCTATACTGCAGACCAACTGTTACAACACACACACTATCATCCTCTTCTTCATCTCGCTCGTCATTTACCCCCACTGCCTCGCATGCTTAATCTCCATTTGCCCACCCCCACCACCACCCCTGCCACCACACAAACACACAGCTAGTTGTCACTTCTTTCCCTGCTGAACCATCTCCTCCATCACCACCACTCTCACACTTCTGTTGGAAAAAATCTCAGCTGTTTATACTGGAAGGTTATCTGCTCTGTAAACATTGTCATTTGGAGTGAAGCTCTTAAGATGCCAACGTTTAAAAGAAAGCTTTCCAAAGTAATCTGACAGACCAAAGTAATCTCTCTGAGCTTGAGCTGGCTTTAACTTCAGTTTTTTTTTACAAGATGCCACAAAACATTTTGTGACCTATTCATTTGAGGTGTATAGGGTTTTTTTTTCTTTCTTTTTTGTGTGTGTTCTGGCAGGAGGTCTGTTTTATGTTAAGGCCTTTTTTTTTTTTATTTGTGAGAGATATTTTTCTGAACTACCTCTGGTAGTAGTCACTTCCAGAGATGGTTATAAAATAAATCAGGGAAATTGTCTTTTGTTTTTTTAAGCAAACCAAATACCTGACATTCCTTCATCTTCGACTTGTAACATTTATCTGCACATTTATTTTTAGAAGTCTTATTTCTCGTTCTAAGAATTCAGCATAGGTAGCTCACGAAAAAGGAATAAGCCTGAGTGTTGTGCTTATTTTAAAATTTTTTTTTAGAATGTGAAATTCTCTGTTATGCACTGCAGTTACATCAGATGTTTATCACAGACGCGCTGCCTTTAGCCAGGATATCCCTTATCCCACACAGATGTTTAAACTGTAGCGTCTACCATCAACCTGTGATAACTGAATTTGCTTTGCCTGTGTAGGCAAGTCCTCTTTTGAGTGTTTGTGAACTGCTTTCAAATAGCACTCTAAATGTTTGGAATCGCTCATCCCTGTTTGTCGAAGGTTTGCATTCTGAGCATCCATTTTCTACTACTGTATCTATCAAATTGCACTATTGTAAACAAACTGTGGCACATTAACACTGTAACCACTGAGCTATCTGTGCTTTTGTTATTCTTCAAGGCTGGAAACAGCTTTTTTTTCTTTTCTTTTTTTACCAATTAGATTTTTATTTATTTACACTGCCTTTTATTAAATATCTCTTCCTAAACTGCTGGTCAGCTTTTATTTGTGGTGATGCACATCACACAAAGATATTAAAACTGTTGCAAGTTTATGATTACTATTCAAAAACTCTTTTATTATGTTTCATGAGGTTTTCCGCAGTAATTCTTTGTGTACTGTACTGTGGGAATGACATTTATAATAGACATATAACAGGTATATAGTCATATGCATCATTTGTCAATGTGTGTACATTTTTACTATGAAAAATCACAAAATGAGAAAGAAGTAAAGCTGGTGTAATTCACAAAACGTAGGCTATACAGAGGTGCAAGTGCTGAAATTGCAAAGATTACGTTTGAGATGCACTTAATTTAAAAAAAATACTACATGTAAGACAAAGATTCACTTTTTTTTATTGCTGCAGATATGACTGCAATTGGACTCCTTTCTTCCTTTTCTACTTTGTTTCCTTCTTAAATCTAAGGATCCTTGGAGGTTTATTTGGGTCTTAAAATCTCAGGGGATTGCAACAAATAATCAAGTGATTTACTCTGCTGATCATGTCTTTGTAAATCTTTGGACATGCTTTAAAATGTCCATGTATGCTGCTTAAAACTATGTGTATTCTTAATGTAGCTTCTTTGAAGAACTTGGGGACTTGCCACCACTGGGTTCTCCAAGAGAGCCTTGAAAGCCATCAGATTTACGAAGGTGTTTGTATCGTTTTGAATGTTTTGTGCGTTTCTCTTGAGGTCAGTGGGACTCCCCCCCATTGGTCCCCGTGGCTGCTGGCCCTTTAAGAGCAGCGGGAGGGGGGCCGGGAGCATCTTGGCTGCAGTGTTTTTCTCCGTCAGTGGACGCTCCTGGGCCGAGAAGGCTGAAAGGATTTCCAGAGGGCAGGTAAGCGCAGCAAACAAGTTACGTTTCGTGTGTTTGGGAGCTATGAATGTTTTCCTGTGTTAAAATGAAAATTTAAAACGCTTTCAGACGTCGCGCGCTGTGTGACTTCTTTTGTTAAGCGCCGGTCCTGCCCGTTGACGCTCGTCTCCTCGCTCCGAAGTAACGGCTCTTTAAATCGTCCACAAAAAACACCCCGGTTATACTTATTGTTTCATAGTTATTGGCAGTATTTAGATTTGCGTGTATTCATAATTTCTCTTTTGAGTTTTTGTACCTTTTCAGAGGAATGCGTAACTGAGTCTCGTGGTCGCTCCTGCGGCGCGTGCCTTTTTTGTTCAGAGCATCATTGGAGGCGGTGGCAACCAAAACCCCCTCTAACACACCTAGATAGGATACATAATATTTCTCAGTCGCCTGAAAGTGCGTCTGTTATTGGTCCACCGAAGCGGGAATTCATGCTCGCGCGTTTCTTTTTGGTTTCTTGTGTAATTTCTTATCTCAAACCTTGGTGCCCTGTAGGAGCTTATCACAGTAAAAAAAAAAAAAACATAACATAGTGTGTGCTGGCTTTGTTTTCTTTCCAGGCTTATGGAAAGGACTTTATCTTGCAATTTTAACTTTCTTATTTTAATGAAAACAGGTTGACTGATCAGTGAACTGTCACCTATCTTACATTACCAGTTTCTTAACACTGAAATAAAAAAAGAGACTTGTCTGTTGTTTGTAAACTTTCCTCATGTTGCGTGGTATGTCGCAACATTCCGCGATTTTTAATTTCATTAAAAACTGAAAGACTCAATTAGGCCTGTGAGGACTCTGGGGAGAGGGTGGGTCTTAGGCATCCTGAAAGTTTTCATTACTTCCAGATGTTTTTCTGCGCGCTTCTTGCCGTCAGAGCTGCTGGTGTCGCCGGCTGTGGTCGGTCAGCCGTCACCGAAAGCATTTTTCTTTTTATGGATCAGGTCTGATGAAGGTGTCAACAGGGCAGGTGTCTCCTAAATCAAATTATATACTTACTCTTTTTTTTTTTCTTTCTATTTGCATAGCTTTCAATGGCTGCATTTATTAGAATGAACAAATTAGTAAAACCTTACAAAATACCTCAATTAGACGTTTCTCTTATGGAATTAGGTCTTACATGAATGCTTTATTTAAGAATCCATTTTTATATGACATCATGCATTATATAGCCTATAGAATATTGACCAGATTCATCAGTAAACACCTCAGAGGTTGTTTCCATGCAGAACTTGGCAGGATGTGGGTATGTAGTCATCAGCCTGTTACACCATATATACAATACACCACTGTCCTGGTGTTGTATAATGGTTTGCTGGCTGTATTAAATCACAAAACGGAGGAGAGCATAGCAGCTGCATGGCATTCACATGGTGTCTTGACCTTTGTGTTGTGGTAATTATGGGCTCTGCTTTCTCTTTAATTGCATTGCAAAATGATGACAATACAAAGGCATACGTTAGAATGACAGCAAAAGTAAATGTGGTTTAAACCAAATATGGGAACATTTTGGTTTAAACCAGGGATTATGCATTGGGTTATAAATTGCACCAAATAAGCTGTCAACCAAATATTTCTGCTTAATTTAAGAGCTAGTGAGGTTGCGGGTGTTAATTGTTAAAACTGTCTCTTTATGATCTACTGAAGGACCCCCTAGTCTTCCATCCAATGACCCTGGGAGTCCTCGAGACTGCAGTTTGAGAATCTCTGGTCAGGCCTGTATGTTACCCGTTTCCCTGAGCTGTTTTTCTGAGGGGGGCAAACTGGAATGTGATTGTTTCATTACAGTGTTTGGACCCAGGGGTGCTGTAGTGGAATGCAAGGTTATAAACCCCATTTGCACACTGGGCCACATGCAGGGCATCTAAATGGTTTAGCGAGTCTAATGAAATTATACCCTGAACCCTCAATAGAAGGCCTGTCGCTGTCGTGGCTCTTCTACAGATTAACTTTTCTGAACAGTTTTCTGTCAATACACTGCACACTGTGCATCTTCCATAGCTTGATATAAAAGAGGTTTATCTTATCATGTAAAGTAAAGTTAGTTATTAATGAGCCTCTTTCAGTTAAAGTACAAACACTCAGCTTGTGTTTGCTTTTAATGTGCCTTCAGGTAAACCGTTTACATCAGAACTGAACAGGAACCCAACTAGTTTGTTGTTTTGTCCCCAAAGCAACCTGTATAATTTATTCATACAATAATTACATTTTCTTTTCTGTGCAATTGAACCAGACACTTTGAGGATGGGTGGATTAGTTTATAAGCTATGGATAGAGAGATGACTCAGTAGCCTATTACTGAGAATTATCCAGTTATAACCGTCTGATATGGTCAAGACAGCAAGTTAATACTCCTACTTAGCACTGTTGATGAATTAAAAAAACAGTGTGGTGACAGTTACAGTGAACATATGGTGGAAATCTGGCTTTTGAGGTCCTAGGGAGAGTAATTCATTATCTTCCTGAATAATCTGGCTGATCTCCTTTAGTACATTAATGACCAAGAAAAGCCGGATGGACTCTTCTATCCAATAACTGACTTACACTGGAACTGTCTGTGTAGTGGCTCTTTTTTTTTTAAACCAGATTTGTTGTATTCGTGTCCACAGAGCAATTTGATCAACTGGTCCCCACAAATAAGGAAGTAATTAATGAGATCCCTGAGGAGGAAAACAGTAAACTAAAAGAGTAGCTACGTTTGCACCATAATAAGATTACTTCATCTTTATGCTGTCCACTCAGTACCACAAAACATGCTCACAAGAATAGTTGTGACTGGCCCTCCACTACCTGTCAATACTGAACTTTATGGCGTTTCCCACAAATTAGGGACCCACTCTGCTTCTCTGCTGTGCATCAGTTCTAATCTCCACCTCCACAACTGCTCAGGAATTTTCTCCCAAATGCTTTTTTTTTTTGTGTGTGTGTGTGTGTGTGTGTCTTTTTTCCGGTGCCGCTCCTTGCTGCTTAGCCCCACCTTTGCTCAGTTTCCTGTTGGAGGTCAGCACAATGACCAATAGTAGACTGGCGTCTGTTTATTCTGCTGCTGTTCCAGGAGTAATGTGAGCTGGTCGGCTCCTCCTTTTGGCCTTACTCTAGCTACCATCAGACTGCTCCAACCCAGCACCGTCTGCTCTTCCACACCACAACCCTTTAATGTGAAAAACAGGGATTTTTTTCTCTTTTTTTTTTAAGCTAAAGGGCAGAGTCCTGGAGGGGCTGTCCCGTTGGGTTATGATTTCACTGTCCTGAGTTTAAGGCGGTCTACATTAGTCAAAAACCACATGTCTCACCAGAAACACTAGGACGTACTGTATGAGCTCATCGAGCATCAGTGCACTTGGTGAAAGATCTTTCTGTCCAGCAGTGACGTCATCTGCTCAGCCACATTATGCTTGATGACAACAGAGATTTGTTGCAATTTTTTTCTGATTCATGATTAATTCAGAACAAGTGGGTTGAATGCAACTATCTGTGCTGCACATTCAGAAGTAAGAAAAAAGTATCTTGTAAAATATATCTCTGCAACTTTGTCTTCTGTAGTGACCTCTGTATAACATTTTAAACTTTTGTGAACGTCTTTATTAAAGGCTTCTCTGTGGCCTGCGCGTCTTAGATGAACCACAATAAGGGTTTTCCTTTCTTTTTTAGCTTGACAAAGTGCTGCTTGTCATGGGATTTTTCTATTGTTAGTCTATTTTAGGGAGTAAAATATACAAAAGATGGTAAACTTCAAGGCGGAGCCCTTTGAGACTAGGAGAAAACATCCTCTAAACGTTATTCAGTCCTCGTCCATGCGATCCTCTTTGTGATCTTTCTAATGTTATTCCTGCATTGACAGCAGCAGAAATCAGCAGCACTCGCTGGGATTAATAGAGGCAGGGTGCAGCTTGGAGAGCATTTTCTTCTCATTCGAGAAGTTTCCATCTAAAACTCTCAGTTGCGTTTCTTCTTTCTTTCCTCCAGTTCGTGCAGTTTTGCTTTTCTTCCTTCACATTCCCAGTCTTTCTCCCCCACCTTTTCCTCACATATTGTACTACTCTCCCTTGCTTTCTCCCTCCTGTGACCCATGCCCCTTTTTTCTATGTATTTGTGCTCTTTTTTCTCCTTGTTAATCTTTGTCCTGGGCTGGGAGGAAGTGACTTGGTTGTTTTTTTGTCCTTGGGGAATACAGAGATGAAAATTGCTTTCCTGTAACCCTTTCTTTATCAGATCTCAAACGATCATCTGTGCTTTGTAGCCTCAATTAGCTTGGCATGACGACAGTGTCACATAAACTTAGAAAGCACTGACAGTCTGTCAGCTTTTCTGTGGTCAACCCACATTAGACAAATGTGCATCTCTGACGTTTTATATGTGAGTTAAACGCAGAATTTTGCACTCTTACCTGAATAAATCAAGTTAACAGTTACAGCTGTGTTTGCTAATCTGTGGGAGTCTGCTGGCCTCAGACTGCGCTGAATTGTTTGGGGATCTGTCTGTTTTCATGTGTGGTTTGGGAGGAGATGGGAGTTTAGTTTGTCTCCTTTGAAATGTTTGGTATTTGTCTTACCCAGACATTTGCCATCTATGCCAACACAGGTTGTATAACTACACACTAGCTAATTTCCTTTGATCCCACATTTTGAGATGAACCTTTCACATCTATATTCAGTATAAGCATCTATAATATAAATATATATTCAGAATTTGTGATTAGTATTTTTCTTTATAATTATTTGCATTAGCAAGCAGTTCTTGTTAGCTGTAGCTCCTTGAAGCTTTCTAGATCAGTCAGTTACTGCAAGTCATGTCTTTTGTCTTCTCTCTCCCCCACACACACTTTGTGTGAGTGTGTGGGTCCATCACAGCACTTCATCAAATGTTTGTTTGTTTTGAGGTGAGTTTTCTTGCCGCACACTCGTACACACACTGTTTTTCTCGGTCTCTCTGTCTCAGAGATGCCCCTCCTTGCTTTCTATTAGAACCAGCTGTGGAACTCCAAGCTGAATGAATGGCTCTTTGTGATTTGTCTGTCGTTCCAGTCTAAAAGATCTGTTTCTCCCACTATCCCACCACCCTCTGTAGCACTGGCATGGCAACATTATGAAGCAATGGACTGAATGATAAGCTATCATATTATGTAAAGTTCACCCCTTAGTGTTTCTCAGGCTATACGTCCTTTGTACAAAATGTCGACGACACTCACAAAGCAGTCTGACTCTGACTTGCCGATGCATGAGAATCAGCAGATGCCGTCGTGCAGCTTATCTGATGGTACCTCTCTCAGAAGTTAAGTCTGTGTGCTTCATGAAGGGAATGCGTCAAAAGGCTCATAAAATCTGTCTGGCCTGTCCAGGTGATGGCTGTTCCCACCAAGCTGCAGAGTATATACTA
This sequence comes from Arrhamphus sclerolepis, assembly GCA_037176975.1. NCBI lineage: Eukaryota > Metazoa > Chordata > Actinopteri > Beloniformes > Hemiramphidae > Arrhamphus > Arrhamphus sclerolepis. The sequence goes on along the minus strand of JBAMYA010000023.1, from coordinate 5,703,992 downwards.
CTTGTGTTAGTCAACGAAAAAAGAAAAAACAAAAACCACATTGCCAAATCACATGACGTGGAGACTCTTGCTCATGGCCTTGAATTGATTACAGTCTGCTGAGGTGAACTGAGAAACCGGGGGGGGGGGGATTTGTTCAGTGAGCTGGGAGAGTCACACTTCAGCATGGATCAGCCTTCATCATTCCACGAGGTCTGCACAACACACATCTCATGTGGGTATATTCATCACATCCGGGTTGTCAGTCAAATCCTCTAAAATGTTTTGGGAATGTTTTTTCTGGTTTTGCATCCTGTGTATATATTCTTTCAGAGGTCACTCTTTTGTACCTTGTCTTAATTCCTTTTTTTTTCTTTTTTAAATCTCTTCATCAACAAAGCTACACACCTTCAGGTGAGGTTTAATTAAGATCTCCTGATGACTAAGTTCAGATTGTGCTTTTATTTTCTTTTTTTTTTAGAGTTCAAATTAAAGTTAAGCAGTAAAGGTCAAGTTTTCTTTTTTCTGATTTTCCCACAAGCGCTGACTGTAAGACACAAAGAATAGCAAGGGAGAGGAAGGAGCCTGGGGAGGAAACACCCCATCCTCGCTGTGCCAGAAAATAAATCCCTTTTTTCCTAAATCACAAACCATTCCCAAGCCTTGGCAAAATAGCCATCGCAGAAAGCCTGAGAGCCAATAATGCAGTGGAAAAATCCATAAAGGTTTTCCCTGGGTGATGGAAACAGTGGAGTTTCTTACTCGGCCATACTGAGCTTTAATCCATTGTAATAATGAGGTGACTCAAAAGGATGGAAGCAATGACTCTGATAAACGTTGAAGAGCTGACCTCAAAATATGGTCTTGAGATTTTAAATAACTCCTCAGGGTGGTCTCAGTCCTCTGACACACCAACGATACAAGAATGTTTGTATATTTTATAAAACAAACTCAGTCCTCAAACCTCCAGATGCGATGCAAGAGTTTAGTAGCAAGTAAACAAAACCTGAAACTTCACTGCATCCATCAAAAAAGAAGAAAAAAAAGCAAGAGTTGGTGATGACATCACAAAATAATGCAGTTATCCTTTTGACATCTTACAGGACATACCTCAGACATGCAATTTGTGTTGGATGACCTGCATCTTGCCCCCTAGGGCTGGTTTAATCTTAATAGCTGGGACTGGAGGGAGTAGACCAGACAGTGCTAACTTCCTCTAGTACGGTAGTGGCAGGGGCTTGCAGTGGGGACAAGGCAGCTGTCCTGGACGATGTTGACGAGGGAGAATCATGTGAGTAATGGTAGTCTGGTGCAGAGGATGGACAAACACTGCCATCCGTTCACTTGTCATCTCAAAGGGAATCTTTGTGAGAGCCGAGAGGGAAGATCATCTACTCCACCCCAACCAAACTAAAGGAAATAAGTATACATATTCTTCCTCATTCATATAACACCCAGTCTGATGATGTGAGTGGTTTGGGTTGGTAATGTGGGAGGAATGCCTCCCAGAGAAGCAATGAGGGAAGGGACATTTGGGGGCTAAAGTGCCAAGAGGAAAGATAACCAATGAGCAATGTCAGCCTTGGTGTCTGTCTGGGAAGTTTGGTTGCTAAACTGCCGTCTCTAATTATATCTCATCAACTGTCCCCTGTCAGCACTGTCCTCCACCCTCCTGCCCGCACACTCAGTCTCTCACATGCTCACGCTGTCTCACTTGGAAACACTCCACCTCTGCGTCCTGGTCTCACTTTCTCACACAATTTGTCACACTGACACAACACCACAACTAGCAACACATAATTTATTTGACACGTACACTTAAGAAAATGATGGATTGAAGTCAGGGATTTTTGTTTTTGATATTTTATGATGCTCTTCAAAATCAGTTAAAGCATCCTTTCTGTAATGAAAGAGCTCTTTTATTGGAGTCATGTTGTTTCTTCACACACTCTTGCAGTATATATGTAAACTTGACAAGCAACTTATATCTGGGTCAGCTTATTAATTCCTCATGCGTAAGCGGGAGGATAATTTGCTTATTGTTGGTGCTCTGTCGAACTCTGAGATTCTTTCTCATCTCTTTGGAGCAAATGTTGCTTTAAATACTCCTTGTTAAAGTAGGTATGTATGGGAATGTGTACAGTATTACCACAGCTCCAAAGTGTGTGGCCATCCTGGTATGAAAGAGCGATGAAAGGTTACAGATAAGGAGAGACACGTCGAGAAATGTATCTAACTACAGCACTTCAAAAATACCAAGTCAGTTTAGTCAGCTTTTCCAAGTGCCCTAGTTTTCCTAAAGGATCAAGCAGCAGTGAGGGTCATAAGACATACGAGAGGGAGAGTAGGAGAAACAAGAAATAACCCCAAACTGAGTCAAATTGAGTATGCCCTAGGGAACATAGTGGACATTTTCAGCTCGGACTTCTGATCTTAGCTCTTTAAAGCCACAGTAACATAATGATGTTCATCTCGCAAATGCTGTGGGTGGCTTAAACACTACAGCCCCTGTTCCCACAAAGTGATGACCTAGAAAGTTAATCTTTTCCAAGTAGACACAACTCTGAGGAACTGGCATGTGCAGCGGGAGCTCTGTGTTGTTTGTGGAAGCGTGTTGCTCTCAGTGGAAAGAGAAATCAGTCTTTTGTTTATGACATGCATTACCTTTGGGACAAAAAAGTATATAATTAGGTTTTTAAAAGTTCACATTAATAAAGTGTTAAGCGGTGCTTTCTGCACTAAAGTAGCAAATGAGTTAATGTGGATGAAAGGGAGAGTGACTGGCTGAAACCTCCTGATCATCAGCTGACATTGAAAGGGAGGAGAAAGAAGCAGAAAAGCATAGAGAGGACAAATAGAGAAGAAGCCAGAGGTGGAAAATGTAAAAAAAGAAAAAAGGCAGAGAAGGAGCAGAGACTGTGTGTAAACCCTAAATTGAGAGGCAAACTTAGTGTGCACAGATGATTCCTAATAAGGTTGTAACTGGCAAATCTCTGTCCTGGAATTAGCTGCCAGGAAACTTTCTCTCTGTAACTCTTCTCTGAACGCCATGAACAGAAGCAAATACACAATCAGCTATGTTGACAGAAATGAACAGATAGAATTAGGCCTGGAGGCTGGAGGGTGACGTTGTAAAGGAAGCCATAACGTAAAGAACAATAAGGTCAAAAATAACAGTGATTTATGTCAAGAAGTCAAACCATATACAGTGAAGGGTTCTTGTCAGGTTTCAGTAAGACAGTTGTGTATTGGCTTTACTTTGTCTTGTTAAAGAACGAAAAGTAAATAAAAGAAATGCAGTTTTTCTAAAATGAAAATAATACTAATAACAGTATTCTCATTGATAATGTCGACATGTCCATCTCACCCCCCCACCCCCACCCCCCTCACACAGGTGAGAGTTTGTGTGTGACGGAAGAAGCAGCCACAGCTCATCATGGCTCAGGTGCTGCACATGGACCCTGGCTTTCCAGGTACTGCCTGAATTTATTTTTTACTGTTCGTGATAAATATATGCTCAGTATTTGTGATTCCATTTAATCAATGCAAATTAATGAATAGATAAACTGATCAGTGCTTGTGAAATAAGTGAACATGGCTATGAAGTAATTCCTCAAATAGACTAACTAACTGAATAATAACTTACTGACAGTTGTGTATATTATTTAATAAATAGATACATTCTGTTAAAGCTGTATTTTTTCTCAGTACATTGAGTTGCCAGCTCTAGTTACCACTGTTATCTGAATAAATACAAAGCATCAGCACCAAAGACTGCTATGTCTGAGCCCAAGATTGGAGACAAATTTCCGTTGTTTAAAGTTGCTTTCCTACCCCTGCAGGGAAACTCAACCCGCCTGCTCCTCCTTCCCTGCACACCAAAGAACAGGAGGCACCCTACTCAGTGGAGACCCCCTATGGCTACCGTCTGGACCTGGACTTCCTCAAATATGTCAACGACATAGAAAAGGGGAACACTATCAAAAAGGTGTCTGTCCAGCGCCGGCCACGCTATGGCTCCCTGCCCCGTGGCTATGGCTATACTGGCTCCTGGTGGACCTCCACTGAGTCTCTGTGCTCTAATGCCAGCATGGACAGCCGGCACTCCTCCTACTCCTACTGTGCCCCAGGCTACCACACATCGCAGAGGCCCAGCTTTTCTACTGCTCGTGTGGAGAGAACCCTTTTAGATGCTCGCAGGAAGCTGGAGGAGGAGAAAGAGGGACGGAGATTCTCCAACCTGGGCAATATGAACAGCAGTGTAGCAGGGTCAAACACCTCCCTCAGCAGTGCACACAGCTTCAACAGAGCACATGGCGGAGGTGGATCCTTTACTCCTGTGAGCTCTGGCTTGTCCACCCCAGTCACTCCAACTCCTGCCCATTTGCAACACGTCAGAGAACAGATGGCTGCAGCCCTCAGGAAGATAAAAGAGCTTGAGGAGCAGGTGAAGACCATCCCTGTGCTGCAAGTTAAAATCTCTGTGCTGCAGGAAGAGAAAAGGCAGCTCAGTGTCCAGCTCAAGAGCCAGAAGTTCCTTGGTCACACTCTCGGTTTCAGTCGAAATCGTCCTCGTGGGGAGCTGTATATTGACATCCCTGAGGAGGAAGGGAGCGCTGAAGCTCAGAGTAGCAGCAAGGCAGCAGGGCCCATGTCTCCAACCACCCCTGAAAGCACCAAGCAAGATTCAGGCTGTGAGATTGAAGACACAGTGATTGTGGCTGGAGCACGACCAGACGCAAAGAGGGAAGTGTGCACCATTGGAGTGGGACCAGAAGAGTCGAGGAGCAGTTGCCATGTGGGGGTCTGGGTTCGTGAGCAAGATCTGGGGCTGCTTCCTGAGACAGAGGCTCTCAAAGATCAAGTAGGTCAACTTGAGGGCAAGTTGAAGAGGACAATACAGGAGCTGCAGGCTGTACAGCAGCAGGTCGCGACAGGCCAGAAGGCTCCTCAGGCACAGCATTCAGTAATGGCAACCAGCATGGGCTGGCAGGAGCCACAAGGCTGCAGTCTGCACACTCTGGTCAGCTTCACACAACAGCCACAACAGAGGGAACAGAGAACTGTGGGGATCCAGGTGTACACACTGGAGAAGCCTACTGTGGTGGAGGTGGGCACACTGCTCCGGGCAGAGAACTGCAGTGCCCCCTCACCACAATCAACAGGTGGATTCGTGGAGAGCCACCGCAAAGGACAAACAGAAGGTCTGAGTTAGTAGTTAATGTAGGACCAAAGATGAGTTAGCAGCTTATCAGCTTTACCTAATCAGTTTGGAGCAGTCCTGCACATGAGAAATTTATGAAACGTAAGAAGATAAGCATTTGTTGCCCGTGTCAGAGCCTGGATAGAAATGTTCAGAACCATAGAAACACACCTGAACTTTTGATTTTATACACCACTACTACTTCCAGCATTACAAAAATGCTATAGAGTGTATCAGCATCACTTTGACAATGGAAATTAATATTATACTTTATGAAGGAGCATATTACTAATGGACTGGATTACATCTAGTAGTGCATTTACTATGTTTATGTAATTGGATTCCTCCTTACGGTTGTTGAGTAGATGTATGAAATCCTTCTCTGTGTCTCTCAGAAGCTCTAGTTGAGCTGCCGATCGCAGTCAGCTCCAAGCAGGTACGTGATGTCCTGAAAAGTGGATTGTCCACCTCGGTACCCGTTGCCAATCCTGCCATTGCTGTGACATCTGGTCATCAGATTGGTTTTGTCCATTCCAAAAAAGAAGAGAGACACCTGCACACAAACAATGAGTCCAGCCAATCACATGAAGGCTTATCTCAACCAGGTATGAGCCCTTCCACATGTTAATTTGCTCTAATCGCACTGTGTTTCCACTGTATGTTTTATTGCTGGTATCTTTTTTTTTTCTTAGCTTCATCTCCCCAGTCCTCTCTGAGATCAATTATGAAGCGAAAGGCAGACGGTGAACCAGGGTCTCCCTCAACAAAGAAAAACCTGCAATTCATTGGAGTCAACGGAGGGTAAGTGTGTTTTAGTTCAGACCAGCAGACAACTGTTTATATCCACGAGAGCTGTGGCAGTTACAGCCATGGCTATGCTGTTAAGGGTTCAACCTAGAAAAGAAAAGTTAGAAATGAAGTAAAGTCAAAATGTTATATTACCTGCTTAAGTACGCCTATGAGTTGCAGAGATTTTGAGCTGTGAAATGTTGAAAATTGCCTTATCTTACAGCTATGAGTCCACTTCATCAGATGACAGCAGCAGTGAGAGCTCAGACGAGGGGAGTGACTCCAGTGAATATCATGAAGCCAGAGAAAGACTACCCGAGGCGTCCATCCAGCACCAGCACATGACCCCCAGCAGCACCTCCAAGGCACAAGATGAGAGCCCCAATGTACCTCAGCAAACTGCCGTCAAACAACCAGCTGTCATTCATGAGCCGCTGCAGAGTCCCAGCCAATCTGGAAATGTGGAAGCAAGACTTTCAGACAAAGTCCCTCAGTCACCAGCAACTCAAACTGTTGTAGAAAAATGTTCTTCACACCTATCAGTGTCGGATTCCAGCCCAACTCCTCCATGCCCAGCAAAAGAGACTGCCAACCAGTTATCAGAAAAACACGCTCTCACACAGGAGATCACTTCCACCTCATCTAACACTGAAGCCAATCAAGGGCAAAAGTCTTCGGTTGCATGTTTCACCAAAACCACTGAGGCTACCAAGCAGCAATACACTGTCCAGTCAGAATCATCTGCCACTGCCAGTCACTCAGAGGCCAAGACATCAGCTGAGAGTACTTCAAATGACACTGGAAAAGCATCCTCCAAGCAAGTCAGGTAAGAGTTTAAAGACAGACTCTTTCTGACGATTGATTTTAAGAGCATCATTGACTAATTAAGGTGTCTTCTTGTCTGTTACAGACTGGAGCTTAGTGAAAGCCTGATGTCAGCTCTGTATACCCTGCAGAAAGCTCTGGGTGAACCCAACGCCTTCAGCCAACAAGGAGCAGTATGTGTTCAATCTAAATCACTCATTAGTTCTTTTTAGGGGGCTTAAGTAAAAGGTGCAATGCTTTGACTATATGAAAACAATTATTGAATGTTTTCATGTTTAGCTTCAGATTTTTTGTAGTATTCACAGAGCAAGCAACACATTCTCTGTGTGCATTTCTAGGGGTTTGCTTATGGACAAGTCCTGTTGGACAGTATGTTTTAATTTTGAAGTGCTGAGGATTTCAGACGGATGTGTGCTTTTGCGCTTATCCAGCAGTTTGTTGTGTGTTTATTTGTGTTCCCATTGTGTCTGATCTCAGAGGGCAGCCTACACCACTGTACTGCAGGAGTGGCTGCGCGTCTCCTGCCACAAAGCAGCTGACACATCTGTCGTCAAGGCCTACATGGACACCTTTGCCTCAGTCTCCCCTCAACTGCTGGAGTTTGTGATCAACATGGCAGATGGCAATGGGAATACAGCACTTCACTACACTGTCTCTCACTCCAACTTTCCTGTGGTGAAACTTCTGCTGGACACTGGTGAGCTGTGTGTGTGTGTGTTTTGAGAGTGACAGATATAAAATGAGAAAATATCAGACAGTAAATCACAAAATACTGAGATAGGATCTTTTTTTTTTTTACTATATCATTCATATATTAAGTTTTAGTTCATCACGATGAGTCAGATGTGTTTGTGTTTCTGTAGCAAAATATATTTTTTATACATTTTACTATTAGTTATTTCATATTTCCTATAAAACTTGTAATAGTGCTTTTAAATGTTAAACAGTAATGTTAAATTGCTCTCAACTGCTCTAATTTCATTCAGAGTTTGATTGTGATTTGTTTATATCGTATGCCATGCTTTATTTCTGATTGCCCTCTTCACCTGACAGGCTTGTGCAACGCTGACAAGCAGAACAAGGCTGGCTACACGGCCATCATGCTGACGGCTTTGGCTGCCTTCCACTCTGACAGCGACCTCCAGACTGTCCTTCAGCTGCTGCGCACAGGGGACGTCAACGCCAAGGCCAGCCAGGTGCGCCCTCTACTGCTCTTTAGGTTTTACAGCATCTCTGCACTCTTTTATCCGAGCTAAATTTATGCAGGTTTTTTTTCTAGTTGTACCTGTTTTTTTTTTGTTTTTTTTTTAAAAGTAACACTCTTTCCATATCATATAGTTACAGGTCGATCTGTAATATTCCCTTAAATTCAGCCTTGCTTCAGGTATGATCTTAGCACTGATGACAATGATTAAGTTCTCCAATGGTTTTTGTGGGCTATAATTCACAGTCTCGAGCCAAGCCAAGTGGACTTCCTTATCTTACTTCTTGAAGATGTTCCACCTTACATCTAGAGTGTTTTTTCGGTTCCAGCTGACCCCACCAGGCACTTCTATCTGAGGAACCCTTCTGGATGGAATGTGGAACTTCTTCAAGTGCCAAAAAAATGAAAGTCCAGGTGCCTGGACTCAAGCCTTTATGAATTACCATGACCTGGATGACTGAGAATCTATACCAGCCTCTTAATTTATATATTTATATATATTTTAGTTTAGCCTTTGACACTATAAACTCCTTCTTGAAATAACTAGCTGGGGTTATTAGGTCCTTTGAAGATAGTTCAAATCTTGTCTTGAAGACAGGGGCTCCGTTGTTTCCATTGGAGAGCACAAATGAGCTCTGGAGTTCCTTTGGGGGATCGATTTTATGGACTGGTGTTATTCAGGCTCTGCTTGTCTCCTCTAATTCAAATTACATATGACAACAGTGTCACATACCACAGCTATGCAGATACTCAGATTTATCTTATCTCTTCCAAGAATCACTCTTGTCCATTAAACTCTACTGATGCATCCTTTTTCCTATAGAAAACTACTTTTAAATGTCTGTGTTTGTGATGTGCAATATACTGTAGACACTTGACTTACCTACTGCTGCATGCACACAAATGCAGTCTTAAACGCAACACCTCAAATTCACTTATGAGAAATCAGGTTAAACACTATCAATAATGTGCGTCTGCAGGCTGGCCAGACAGCACTGATGCTAGCAGTGAGTCACGGTCGAGGGGACATGGTTCGGGCACTGCTGTCCTGCGGCGCTCAAGTCAACATCCGTGACGATGACGGTTCCACTGCTCTCATGTGTGCGTGTGAACATGGTCACGTGGACATTGTCCGTCAGCTTCTGTCTGTCCCAGGGTGTGATGCGACTCTCACTGATAATGTAAGTATTTCTGCGCCACCTGTCGTTAGAAACCCCGTCTGAACCCACCGCCTCACTGGTGTCATCTTGTTATATCATGCAGGATGGCAGCACTGCTCTGTCCATTGCCCTGGAGGCCAGTCAGAACGACATTGCTGTTCTTCTGTATGCTCACCTGAATTTTGCAAAGCCTCCTTCTCCTGTGAGTATTGAAATGCACCGCTGACACATACTCTTGCTATGGAGTAACCCTTTTAACACAAAATGTCACACTTCATAAAATCTGTTGGAGATTAGCAACAAGTCTTCCCAGTTTAGTAAAATAAATCCAAGTGCAAGTATCTGAGCTTCACATTCTTCTTGTATTAGCTGTAGTTATTTGGAATAGAATATCTTCTCATTGCACAATATAATGCAGTGGAATTTGTTGGGATGTGCAAATTATATGACAAATTTGAAGTTTTGACCTTTTTCACAATTAATAAACACCATCAGTGTCACACAAAGACTGATCTTTTTGTTTTTGTTTTAAATTCATGGTGTGCTTGCATTACTACAAAAACCAGCTTTATTCATGATGCGTCAATATAAAATAACAGTAGATACAAATATTTACATAATTGATAAAAGTACCAGCAATGAAGGCGAAACATGGTTTGCGGACAGAGACCAGTCAGGATTATAAGTTACGACTACGCATCTGGGTTTGAGTCGAGTGCCACGTCAGAAAACCTCAAGGACTTGGATAGGTTAGGTTACCAACTGTGGATAATTATCATATAATAGTGAGTCCCTCTGCTGAAACATATGATCACTGCTGGGTTTTTTTTTTTACTCCAAAGATTCAAAACCCCAAACATGGGCTTTTGAAGTAACTCTTCATCGTTCCTGAAAAGACTGCAGGTTTCTTGAGCAGCTGCCTCCAAAGACTCACTTAAACTAAAGAGGCTTAAAACTATGATGTTTTCTTTTTCCTCCCTTCTTTTTTTTCTAGGTTTCTCCGAAGTCTCCTCTCCTGGGCTCCTCTCCCCCTTCTGTTGAACCAAAATAAACCACATTCCTGCCGCTCACAGCAGCTCCTCGGCTATTCCACAGATGCTTCTTCATCCATGTCATTTAGAAAAACAATGAGTTTGTCTGCTTTTGTTTTTCACCCTGAATAATCTATATATATTATAATGTGCAGATAATTACATGAGAGCCTGCACCACTGCCATCCGTTGGGATTTTGTACACTGTTTTTGTTTTTTTTTTGTTTTTTTTTAGTAATTTTAGTGGTGGTTGAAAGTGCGTAGTAAGTATAAGAAAGTAAACATTTAGCAGTCGTGTAATCATCAGTCTGGCATTGGACGAGTTAAGTTTTCTGCACTGTTTGTAGTGGCACTTACAAGTCAAAACTGTTTACCAAATTTCATTATACAGGCCGTTATTATAAACGTGTTACTTTATTCCATATGCATTTTTTTCCCTCCTATTCTAATATGAACAGTAGCTTTTGCACAGTAGCATCATTGTGAGTGACCATCACTGCCACTTGGAATAACAAAAGCCACCCCTCTTATAGATAAGTGTCCTTGCATCAACTAGCTCATTGGTGCTATTCAGTAATAACACAATACACCACCTCAGCAGTATTCCAATATTTATAGGCAAGGTTTATTTACACCAGAGTATTTTTATAGTGATTTTTTTAAAATTCTGACTTAATTCAGGACCTCTGAGGATCATGATTTTATTTCCCAGGCGGTGGTTAACTCATTACAGGGAGACGGCTATTCTTTCTTTGTGTTGATCACATTTCTCAAATTACACTAAACAAATAGGCTACACAATAATATGAATGCAGGTCTGGTATGTAAGAAGCCACTGTTTTTCTCAAACGGCAGCAGTACTATGGTCTTTGTATTTTTATACATGGAAATGTTTTGGGTGGCGCTAAGGGCAGATAACAGTGTGTCTGTGTGTATAACTTGTGCTAAGACTTATCAAGACTTGGTTGACAAATGACTAAATGCACCGGTGAAGCCGGAAAGATTTGTCAGGGAACCAGAAAGTGAGTGATTTGGGTCGTGAAAGCAGGTCCTGTGTAATATATGAATATCAAAATAATATATGTCAGTACAAACTCATAATTATTACACCTAAAAGCTAACTCCTTCAACAAAAGTGCATAGGATGTCAGAATTTATATTACTTTTTAAAGATTTTTGTCAAAATTTTCATATTAACTTTTCCGTGATTGAATTTTTATAAACCTTGAAATTTTTTAATTTAAGTATCTATCTTTTTTATACATTTAGGATTTTTAAGCTCACGCCTGTTTTATGTAATCACACAGCTCTGTAGTTTTTTTTCCTTGTGTTTTATGTAAAATTCTTGACTTTGACTCTTCTTATTTGTGCATTTTGGACAAACAATAAATGTGGACCACATGTTTCTCTTGCATTGTGTCCTGGACTTCATAATCATTGGCAGTGAATTTTGACAGGCGCCACTAGAGGGCGTCTCAACACAATTCGCCGCACTTTCCCTTTTTTCACCAACATCCCTTCTGCAATCACACTATTTGCTAATTATAAGGCAGCTGGTGGTGCACCAGCCCACTGCAGTGGCACATTGTATTTCACGTGAACACACAGTCTTCTCATCTGTTTCTGCTTATCACCATTAGAAATGTGGGGAAGAGCCAGAAGGAAAATATCTGGCAACAACAATAACCTAATTATGTTCAAGGGCTTAAAAGATAGTTTTGATAGCTTTAGAGTTGGACTTAAATTTGATATTATCTAAATAGATATCAAACAATGCAAAGAATGCATAAGAAATTAGGTTTATGATGCTGAAATGTGGAGGTGGGCATATATTTACCATAAATTATGAGCAAATTAGCAATGTATGACTTATCAGTGTGTTAAAGATTGCTTTTCTCTACACCAAATAACACTTTTGTCTTTTAGGGAGACATCTATTCCTTTTCTTTAAAATAAATAAATAAATAAGTTCATCATTTCAGTCCAAAAGATGCAACAAAGTACAACTCCAGAATAGATGTGGAGTTTTATCATGGCTTTTACAGAATGTACATAGAAGTTCTGTATTTCTTAGAATATTTTTCACTGAATAACAATTGTTAATAGTTTTAAATGGTGTCTCTTTTACTTTGCTAATAAGTATTTTCTAGGTAGCATCCATCATTAGGTCCAGTTAATATTTTCCAAAAAATGTTTGACCAAAAGAAAATTCAGGATGGTGAAGATAGATTTTCTCTCATAACATTGTTTCTGATTATCTTGTTGGACACTTTGTTGCTTGTAAAGGAACAATAATAGTCAATACAGATGGCATTTGGATCAAAAGACGATATGGTGCATTCTTTACCTTTGAGTGTAGATGAAAAGAGTCTTAAAACACAGCTGGGAATAGAATCAAAGACAACAGCTGACTGAGAATGACATGAACTGTGAATATAACAGAAGACGTTTTGGTTTAAGAAGCTGACTGACAAGGAGTATACCTTTATCAAATCAATTTTAAAGAATAGTGTCTTGTTTTTTGTTTTTAATATCATTGTTGCTCCAGATGTAACATTTATGAGGTGAGAATTTGTGTTTGTACATGAGTGACAAGTATAATAGATTTAGTGTTGCATCTTAATAACAAGGGCAAACCAGGTATAGCATCCCAGAGTGAGTCAGGATTTCTGAGGTCTTTAATGTATTTAATTTTGAACGGGAATAGACCATAATAAATGTGAGTTATATATCTCATGACATCTTTATTAAAAAATACATTCTTCTCTTGGTTAGCTTTTTTTTTTCTGCTTCACAATATTTCACAGAGTGCACCGAGATGCTGAGTAAGAACCTTCAAGCTGCAACTAAATGATCAGCTTCTGCTTGCTATAAAATTCTAATTCAGTACAATGACTACACATATAATTGACCTGCTTTTACGATCAACAATGCAGTCATCTGTGACAAGTTTGCACTTGTCACTATTTCTGAGATAAACACTGACACAGCAGCATCTGGCATGTTCAGACAGCTGCTTGTCTTTGGGAGGAGTTGATGAGATAAGATGTCACTCTATCCACTGTCTTTACACCTTCAAAACTGAGCTTTGAGTGACGTTTCATAACCAAAGAGGCCTGCCGTTCAACCAGCTGTTTTTAAAACTAGTATGAAAGGCACGTACTTTGTTTCTGACAGGCCCTTCACGCCGACCTACACATTCAGTCCTTTTATCTTCTATTTACTTTTAAATGTTTAGTCATTTAATCTAATAATAAGACACGCGACTGGTAGCAAGTGAAGTGACCAGTGCACCCCATGGTAAGATTAAAGTAGTAGTAATGATAGTAATAGTGATAATAATAATAAAATGTTTTTAAATTAACATTGTCAGAACAATAACACAAACAAAAAAATAAAAATACTACTCTGAACCAAATACACTCAATCAACCCATTACTGTATCCATAGCAGAGTATAGTATTTAAAACTTAAAGTAAAATCACTTTGTTTGCAAAAATACTCCAATAAAGTAGTAGTTCTGAAAGATCATCATTTAATATTTGTTACCCTGAAATATTGTATCATAAATCCAAAATGGCATTCAGCTATATCTGTTTCAATATTTGATTCTACAAAAAACAAACCGGTGTAAATATCTGATTTTCCTTTGAGTAAGAAATACTTTGTAAATTTACTTCGTATGATAAATATGATAACATATTAGCAATCAGAATCTTTTTTTTTTCTTTTTTTTTTGACAGTTGTTGTCTCTCTGGTATGTGATGTCATAAATAATAAGAAATGTAAAGGTAAAAGTAAAAAACTATATAGATATGTACTGACGTAAACAGAACACCAAAGATTTTTGATTTTTCCACTTTTTGTGTTTTGAAAATTCTGTAGTTTAATGTCTCATTGTACTCTGCAATGAAACCATAGAACAAATAAACAACTGAAGTTAAAAGAGAAATCTTGAGGTCGTTTCATAAACCAACATTTGATTCAAAGTAGCTACCTTTGGTTGCTATAACAGCTGAATACACTCATGGGATTCTTTCAAAAGTGAAAATCATATATTCTTCAGAAAGTTTTTTTCCCAATCTGTTGCCAACATTCCTACACACACACACACACACACACACACACACACACACAGGCTATATACATGCTACCATATATTATCTATTTTGTATTTTCGAGGTTCCCCTCAAAGTTGTGGTCAGTTTGGGTGTCAGTACACTGAAGTTGCATTAGTTAGTGTGAATGATAGTATTAATTGATGAATGATTAATATTAATGACTTGTGTGTTATCTTAAAGGTATTTAATAATAGATAGAAATTAAATAAATACAGTGACAACAGCTTCCATTTGATCTTAGTGATAAACTGATGATGATAATGATAATAATAATAATAATTATGTAGC
>JBAMYA010000023.1:5652367-5668999 GCA_037176975.1 Arrhamphus sclerolepis | reverse complement strand
GATATATAACATTATTTGAATATATGTTTTATGAATTTATAAGAAAATCATAGTTGAAAAAAATGCACTATATATGTAGAACAAGAGCATTTAAAAAAATATTTTGTTGGAATTTGAAAGCAAATTTGAAAGTATGGGAAATCTGGATCCGATGCATTCAGCTCTGTAGCTTGATGACTAAAATATGTAAGCACAAAAGCAAAAGTGTGCATATACATTATGTTTGCCTCATTCATAAAGCTGTTTACATATGCCTCTCTTTTACAATCTCAATCATTTTGGGATTACACACACATGCATGACTGTGATTTATACTCCCACATTAACCCCTTAATGGGTGCAGATACTTTTGAACACATGAATGGAAGTAATAAAAGTAGTAGAGTAGTAGTAAAGAAAGGGTATGGGTATGGTGCAACCAAAACTGAGAAAACAAAATTAGGTGTATTTGGTGATCTTAGTACTGTAAGTATAAAGAGAAAATGTACTGCTGCTGTAAGTCACTTTGGATAAAAGTGTCTGTTAAATGCAATGCTAGATGGGAAAGAAGTAGCAAAAGAGATCAACTCTCTAGATTTAGATCAAAAGACCCTGAGGGTTATAAACAGGAGGCCAAAAGTCCCATCAGCTTAAGGATCAGGGGCAGCGAAGAGAACTGTCGACCCCAACTTTATCATGCAACTCATGAATGGTTTGTATGTTTATTCATACAGCCTCACGTAGAGATGATCAGCATGGAAAACAGATGGAGAATTGTTTGGTTTTTTTCCTGCATATTCTTCCTTTATAAATACCAGTTTGTGTGTAGAAAAAGGCATACACATGCCTTTTGTCTGTACCCATCTGGCCCCTGGTGTTCTTGATAACCCATCTCTTTCTGGCAGTTTTTGATGTTAAATTATAAATAACAAAAGTACATAAACTGGAGTATTTGCCTACTTCATTTTTCATGACAATAAGATCAGCATCCTGGCTCTGACTTGTTACATTTCAAGATGGCTGATTTAAAACATATTTAACCTGGTTGTGTGACAATGGTGAGTTTGACCTAGTTATGCAGTTTACTGCTCTGCTTGTCAACAGGCCCAGTTAATCCAGATGGTGGTGTGGATGCTCCAGCACCGTCTGCTTATCCAGCTGCATACTTATGTTTGCTTGTTGGTACCTCCAAGTGAAGATGAGCCCGGACTGAGGGAAGAAGAACTTCCATTGGCTGCCCGAGTTGGGGGGCGGAGTCTCAGCACCCCTAGCGCGCTCAGTTTTGGTTCACCAAGTATGTCTTTCCTCAGATCTCCTCCACTTTCCAAGCTGCAACAGTTCTCACCTAATGTATCACCATGTGTTTTCAACATGTGTGCAGCCAGCAGTGATGACATGACCCTTACCAGTCCCAGTATGGACAACTCTAGTGCAGAGCTGCAGCCCGGTGGAGACTCCCCGCTTAACAAAAGGATGACGGAAACATTACTAACAAGCCTGTCAGAAAACGAGAGGCAGGTTATTCTTAGCATCCCCGCTGCACAAAATCCAGAGGATCTGAGAATGTTTGCCAGGTAATTAAGTTTGCTTTCAACATCAAGCACAGTTTTTTTTGTTTTGTTTTTTTTCTTTATTGAACGCTTTAAGGTTGCTGTTCCATTTTTAGATATCCAGATTCATGTGCTGAATTTTTACATATCTTAGTCTTACTTTCCTCAGGTTAATATTATACACTATTAGACAAAACCATATCATACTTCATTTGTTTAAAAGATTAGACAACAATGCTGCTGATGTTGAGTGCTATTGAGCATCCTGTGACAAATGTTTTATAAAAGTAAAAAAAAGAATTCTACACTGCACAAAAATGAGAAGTCATCAGTCTAGGAAAAGATTTGTCTCATGGTTGATTTACACTGCTAATGAGTCAAACTCTAGCTCGTAAATCACTTTTTTTTGCTTGTTATGTTGACTGCTTCCAGGCTGCTGCACTATTTCCGAGGACATCACCACCTGGAGGAAATTATGTATAATGAGAACATGAGGCGATCGCAACTCAAGACGTTGTTTGACAAGTTCCGCAGTGTCCTTGTGGTGACTAACCATGAAGATCCTATTATTTCCATCTTTCAGTCACCTATGGAGTAGTTGCTCAGTGACAGCATAAGCACACCAACTGGAAAGTATGTCAGCTTGAGAGTAGTTAACATCCTTGTTAAAAGGTGTGGGTTTACATCGCTGACATAATTACATTAATGTGTGGAGATTTACAAACTGTAGGCAGTATTACCTCTTTGAGCCAAATGTTTGTTTACAAAATTAAATTATTTTGTAAATAATACACATGCTTTAAAGGTTTACTGTGAATACTGGAAGGACTTGGTGTACTGGAGGTTTGACATGATCTCCCCATCATCCCACATCTGTTGGAACATCTGTGCCGTCTTCATAGGGGCATAGTGAGTAATGATCGTTCCAGTCCTCCAGCTACCTCTCTTTAGGAATCCCAAAGGTGGTGAGAGGATGACTTCAAGAAGTGGAAGAGTCTAAACATCAGACTGGCTCTTTTTACTCTGAGGGAAACAGTGTTCCAAACATCTGTGAAATCACTGAGAAGACAGCTTCCCAAGTGTGAATGTTTATCGAAAAACACAGATGAAGCTAAATGAGAAAGACTTGCAGCGTGTGCATACGACTAATTCAATCACCTTATGAGATGGTGATGATAATTTATTTCGGTTTAAACGTTAAAATTTCATCTGAATTTTATTCAACCACCTTGGCTTTCACAGAGCTGCAAATATACAAATATATGACAAATAATTTGAATTTGTCATTTGCAGAAAATTTACTGTGTGTAAAAGGTAAACTTTAAACAGTGAGCAGATGGTAGTGAAGTTTCTGGAATACATCTGTTAAATCCTTTTAACATTGTGCTGTCCCGTCTCAGACTGCACGTCTGAGGAACCTGAATAGTTTATACATTTCCAGAAAGAGTCTGTCTCTCTGCCTCTTTATTCACAATGCTTACGCAGGGGTGCCCACGCAGATAAAACCGCCATGGCTTCTTTGCCCACTCCCCGTGGGATTCGATTCCAATACGTGGAGCTGACACTATATCTTGAGGTTTCGTCAGACTTTTGTCCGAGTCCTTCTCCAGCCACACCTCTGGATCGGAAGCTAAGTCTCGACGGTCAAAACAGCGGGGTATATTTAGAGCCTGGCACAACTTTGAAGGTCCATTGCAGAGCTCTTTGTCCTTCAGTTGACGAGCACTCTCTTTACGTCTGGCTGCCCTCAGCTCCTGCATGACAGTTTGGCCCTGCAGGGGCTCCAGTGAGCGAAGTAGCACTGCAGCGCCTTCCCCTGAGTGAAATAGCACACCATATACATCAGACAGCAAGTCTCCATTCTGTCTCCTTCCTTTTTCTTTTTACTGGCTAATTATCAAACTAAACACAAATTGCTGAATAGCTTTAACTCTGCATCAATGACATTGTGAACAGGGCTCAACTACTCAAACTACATTTGATAAAAAACCTTTCTAACATCAATTTACATCTGTAGGCATCAGTAAGAATGATAAACATGAATATATGCATTGTATTATGAAAACAAACAGGCCTTTCTGGTGTGTAATGATTTTACCTTCACTGGATACATTCATGCAGAGGTAGATACCATAGATGGGATATACATAGATTGTGCCCGGTTTCATAAACATGGCTGTGTTCCTCTCTGTGCGTTTGCCTCCAGCTGAGTGCGAGGCCTTGTCCTCCCCTCCAAGGTAAGCTTCGGTTTCAACTATTCTGCCTCGCAGCTCGGTACCGTCTGCACACCTACGGACAAGCACCTATAAGGACAAGTCAGACTTTAGGAGATAAAAATACTTATGTGATATAATCTTTCAAATACCTTAATGTCAAAAGATTTTAAGTATGTTTTACTCACATTGAATATTACAAAGCTACTCCTGAAATTGTGTTGACTTCACTAATTAAATGATTATAAATTGTGCTTCTAGGTTGCATAAGATTCAAGAAGGATTGAAAAATAATTATTAGAAGACAAAACAACTGGACATTCAGAAAGAGTCAGAGATACGTTTTTCAATTTTATTTTAATTTAATGCTATGAAAAGTTGGTCTCTTTCACAGTTACAATTGTAAGAAAACTACTAAATATCGCTGGAGCAGACACACTTCAGATCCAGTAAGAAAGGTGGAAGGGTCCAAGCCTTAATGGGATACTTCAAATACACCACAAAGGACAAGGGCAAAGGAGATGGCCACAATAACAGTATTACATCATTCAACACCTTTTTTTCCTCCACATTAATGTTGGTACCCATTAAAGCATCCATTCCCTGTTAATATTAACAAAGGTGCAAAAAGCTCTGTCACCTGCCATCTGGACTGAGGATGAAGGGTCTTCAAGAACAAAGATAAAAGAAGTCCAGTTGCTTTAAGTTAAACCTTTGAGACTAATAATCGCTATATTAGTTGTACTAAACAATGCAAGTCGTAATAGAAATGTTTTCACAAGTGTTGCGGTCAGAATTTAACATTTAACTCTCAATTTACTTAGAAGAGCTGCATGAAATACTAAGTAACCCGAGTAAAGTTTGAATAAGTAACTTATTTGTTTAGCTTTTAAAAACTCCCTGACGCTCTGGCAAGCACTTACAAAAAGAAAATGGATGGCTTCCATGCTTTTATATGTTACGTATAAATACAAAGGTGAGATCATGACTATTACCTTGCCGAGGAAAGCTTTAGCCAAACTGATGCAAGGCTGGTTGAAAAAACCCTCTCCGAGTCTTTGCTGCAGGTTTTTGGTGAAATACGGACTTTGCTCCGTCTCAACACTCTGAGCATTTTCACATATTGAGGGCGTCTTTAGCTTGGTAGTTGCAGCGTTTGATTTCAGTAAAGTTTTGTTAGACTTATTCAGAGATGTTGACAGTTCATCTGCTGCTGAACCTGCCGTCGCTATCATCTTCCTTTTTCTGGCGGCCATGACTTACTTCGGGCTCAAGAGTAAAATACATCCACAACAAATTCATTCACTGACTCACTTCGTCTTTAGAAACTAGGAAGTTCCTAAAAGGATGTCAAAACGTTTGCTCTTTCCATTATTTTGTTTTGTAAGCTTCGCACTTTAACATACAGGAAGTAAACGGCGTAACAAACTCTCGCGAGAAAAAGAAGCAACCAAGGTTTTATAAACGAGGCCAAAATGATTTCATTATCATTATTATTATGGGCAAAAAGTCAGCAATGTTACCAGCATTTTTGACTCAAATTAATATCAATTTTGAAATGTGTATATGTGTGTATATATAAGCATTATACATATATATATACACACACACACACACACACACACACACACACACATATATACATGCAGGGTTATGGAGGGAGTTACAGTGAAAGCAGTTAATTTGGATAATTCACTATATTTGTTTTTTTTTATGTTTATCATGTTTCAAACAACCCCAAAAACACAACTTGCGACTACCATTCATCTCAAGCAACTAATAGAAAAAAAATGTAAAAAGTAAGGTATTATAAGCAGAACTAGCAACTATTTACTTCAAGTAAATGCTTATTTTACTTTAAGGGTGCCCTAACCATTTCTTCCCAACGGGTGAGAAATCAGTGTTTGACTATCCTATTATGTTGAAATTCAGTGGCCAATTTAATGTTTCCTGTTGTTGTTTCCAAGGGCATATAATTAATTTTGCCATTGACTGGGACTTATTAATTCCCTATGATAACATGATAAAGGGCATCTCAGTTCACATCAGTTAAGTTCCTGTTCTGAGTGTTTTTATTCCATTTCTGAATATAACAATGGTAACTATGTGCCATGTGCTCGAGGGTCATGCTCTGGGGTTTTGTGATTGACACGGGATATATTTAGGATTAGCCTGGTTTGGCTTGTTTTCAATGTCCAGAATATCTCCACTTCTGCCCTGTTCTTCAAGGTAGTCACTGTCACTTTTTCTCTCCCTGTTACTCTCTACAGCTAGACAAATTTCCTTAGAAATAGACCACATTATACAATTAACCAAACTGTATTGACTGTGGCAATGCATATGTGACTTTGAGATCACAACTCATGTTATATATAATGTAGACTGAATACTTTTTATACCCACATTAAAGTCATGATCGTGTGCTTAATAGAACTCATCTGTGACCCTGACTCTTGCTCTCTGACTGCACTACTACCTGGCAAAATCACCACCTGAAAAAATAAAACACATTGATGTATGCCATATAAAAAGCAAGACAACATGTCACTTCAAAACTCTTGTCAAACATATACTAAAGAACCACTTCAAATCAACTTAAAGTTAGTCACATGCTAAATTTTAGTACAGCACTTAATTAACATTCAGATTCACCTGCCACCTCATCTCTTCACCTCTGTTTGAGCTACAACATAGCTGAGCAGCTTATGTCACCTGATATATCATATTGAGGTATTCCATATGAGCAGTGGTGAATTACATCATCCTATCATTGGTCAAAATGTTGAAACTCAGGACGACTACATGACCAAGTCATACATACATGTACTATGAGGAATTAGAAAAAAACAAACCGACTTTTAGGCTATTTAAGTTCTTCTCAGTCACTTTGTGTGAGGGAAGTCTGTGCCATCTGCAGTGTACAGTACCTGCTAAAAGCACCCAACACGCTCAAAATGATTTGTTTGTGTCTCAAAACATTTATTACAATGAACACGTCACTGCCATCAGAATGAAAAGTTCCATTGTCAATATGACATAGGCTAATCATTTTCATGCACAAGGACAATTTTTTTGTTTTTCCAATGTAACTGGTTTTTACTTGTATGAGTTTTCTTCTTGCTAAAAATAACAGCTAATTTACAAGTTGTGGCCTTTTCCTGTGGCTGTCTTATCTTTTCAGCCTCGTTTGGATAACGATAGGTTATAAATAGAGCAAGCATGCTCTACATCGCTCTCCCATGCATTTGCCCAGGAAGTGGATGGCGCCAGTTTGGCCCCAGGCATAGTGGTTCTTTGTAGCTCTCTGCAGAGTAATTTTAATTGTGTGTGACATGGCTGCAATACACACTACATCGTGTTGCTGTTGGGGAGGCAAAGTGTTGATTATGGAGATGGCAACATAGATTTGTGATCATGATAATGACATGACTACATTATCTCAGCAACGGGCAGAAAAATATTTTTGATAGACAGTTTTGGGTTTTTGGTGTGACTGTCATTTTAGACTTTTTTTGCAGGGTGCATTATGTATCAATAACTAAAACTTGTTAAAAGTCATATGTAAATATTAATATGGATGAATTAATAGCCAGGCCAAAGGGGGAGGGTTTCCACTTTGCATTTAAAAACATCATCACTTTCTGCTGTCCTCACATGTCCAGGAAGGCTGTTGCATAGACAAAAGGACATCTCACCAAGGGGTCTTACTATGTGTGAATGCTGAAGCTTTAAAATTTGTGCAATAGAAGCTCTTTTACTGGTCTTAGTTAACATTTTTGTTGCCAGGTTTTGAAGCAGTTGTAGCTGAGTTAATATACTCTTCTTTTGGAGACCAGAAAGCTGCACATTACAATCACTGGCTTGAGAAAGATACTATTAAATTTTAGCAATATTTTTTGAATGATAAATTACGTTCTTGGATTTTAAGAAGTAACTCCAAGTTGTTGTTTTTTTAAAAAAAAAACTGTGCCAAAGTGTTCAGTGCCAGTGTTTGCAGTTTCACATTGACTTTCTTTCTCTGAGCTTTAGTGCCAGTGACCAGTATCTGTAGTATAATTATTGTAATATGGCACTAAAGATCTGGACTGACTTATTGAACCAGAACAAGTTCCAGACAAAAATTTGCTTTGCATTTTCAGCAAAAGTCTCCTGGTATGGATTGTTGATTTTGTCACGGCTGCTGAGCCAGTGAAGGCTATTGTCTGTGATGACCGTGTTTCCACAGCCTGTCAGCAGGGTCTGTACAAGCTGACAGAGACATTTTGGTGTTGCATTCTGGACCACTTTCATCTCCAGCAGGCACCACACTGGTTGTGACGCTGAGCTGGAACACTGTAGACTCATCTGTTTGTGCAGATGGATGAGCAGAATGCTGCCTGATTAAAAATATCTTACCATAGTCTGAGTCAGAGAGAGAGAGAGACCTGTAACAAAGATGAATTTATCTGCGGGGTTTATATGGACCGTTGCGTTACTTAGGAAACAAGTTATGATAGCTTTATTTTGGAAATGATGTGAATGTTTATTTTAAGAATTTTAAGCAATATTTTAGTTCTGAATGCCAATTTAGAAAAGGCAGTCACAGTATTTATTCATTTATTTATTTATTTTTAAATCAAAATAGCCTTTTTCAATGATTTCTCTGCAAAATCTAACTTGGAACTTCCTAAATGTTATACAGCCTTACTACATTCACAAGCTTTTGCTAGTTGATTTTCATTGTTTTTCTTTCCATAAAATAATTCACAATGATAGAATCCTGTATCATTGTGGCAGCAATATAAACGCATGAACTCATACATAGCACATCAAGAAATCAATATACAACCCCAATTCCAATGAAGTTGAGATGTTGTGTAAAACATGTATAAAAACTTAATACAATACACAACAAAGACAAAATACTTAATGTCCAAACTGATAAACTTTATTGTTTTTTTTTTTTTCAAATACTCACTAATTTTGAATTTGATGCCTGCAACACCTTCCAAAAAAGCTGGGACTGGGGCAACAAAAGACTGGGAAAGTTGAGGAATGCTCACAAAAAACACCTGTTTGGAACATTCTGCAGGTGAACAGGTTAATTGGAAACAGGTGAGAGTCATGTTTTGGTATAAAAGAGGATCACAAGCAAGGATGGGTCGAGGTTCACCACTTTGTGAACAAGTGAGCACATAGTCCAATCGTTTAAGAACAACATTTATCAACATACAACTGCAAAGAATTCGGGGATTTCATCATCTACAGTCCATAATATCATCAAAAGATTCAGAGAATCTGGATAAATCTCTGCACGTAAGCGGCAGGGCTAAAAACCAACACTGAATGCCCATGAACTTCGATCCCTTAGGTGGCACTGCATTAGAAATAGACATCATTCTGTAAAGTATATTACCACGTGGGCTCAGGAACACTTCAGAAAAACGTTTTCAGTTAACACAGTTAGTCGCTGCATCTACAAGTGCAAGTTAAAACTCTACCAGCCAGCCTTAAAGCCTGCGTCCAAAAACTGCGTCCTGGACCTTCTCTTCTCCTTAACTGCTGATGTGTGTTGGGTCCAGGTCATGAGGATGATCACACTCCAGAATGCCTCCAGGACAAACCGGGTCCCAGTGTTCCAGCTGCTGTCTCTATTCCTGTGTTTATAGCTCTTAGAAAGACAGTGGTACCTGTAATTTTGCGACCCAAAAGAAATAATTTAGTAAAGATTCCTCGTTTTAAAGATTCCTTTCAGGTCCCTGCTACTAACTTTACAAAGGTAGATCTGCTAAATGTTGGATCTCTCAACAACAAATCATTCTTAATCAATGATTTTATTACTGAGCAAAATCTTGATTTGATGCTTTTAACTGAAACCTGGTTAGATGACAGTAACAGTTTTCCCGTTCTTATTGAGTCAGCGCCTCCAAACTTTAACTCATTGAATGTTTCTGGACCAAACAGAAAAGGTGGTGGTGTTGCTGCCTTATTTAAAGACTCATTTCAGTGCAAACAGTTAAAATGTGGCGATTTTGACTCATTTGAATATCTGTGTTGTGCTGAAAGGCAGTCCAAAAATCTTATTGTCTACAGACCTCCAAGGTTCTCTGCAAGATTTATCAGCAACTTCTCTGAGCTGCTGCTGTTATCACAACAGACGTCAAGTATGTTGTCATTGTTGGTGATTTTAACATTCACGTTGATAATCCGCAGACAAAACTACCAGAGAATTCTGTGGTGTGTTGGAAACTTTTGATCTGCTACAACATGTGAACGAGGCTACACATAAATGAGGGAACGTGCTGGACTTGGTAATCAGCGAGGCTGTTGTAACGCTGCTGTAAAAGACGTTGGTCTTTCTGACCACTTCTGTGTTTTCTTTGAAATGTCAGTTTCTGCAATCGCCCGAACGGAGTCAGTTTCTGTGAGAAAACGGTTTATCAGCTTCTTATGGAAGTCATGTCTACGTTGGTGAGCCCAAGGTCTGAGTCTGTTGATGTGTTTCTTGAAAACTTTGAATCTAAAACATTATTGATGTTTTTGCCCCTGAAAAGGTAAAAGTATTATCTGGTAAGCAGGAAGAACTGTGGGAAAACCATCCAGCTGTTGGAAACCAGAAGAGAGAATGCAGGAAAGTTGAGCATAAATGGAGAAAAAACCATCTACTCGTTCATTAAATCTTTAAAGAAAACCTTCATATTACAACACTGTTATTTAAAAGGCTAGACAAGCCTATTTTTCTTACATGATTAGCAGGAATAACAATCAGCTGCTTTTTGCTGAGAAACTAATTAACCCAGCACAGTTAGCTCCTGATTTTATGACTCAGAATAGGTGTAAAGATTTTGCATCTTTGATATTAAAATAAAAAAACATTAGAATCACTATTGAAACATCAACACCGAACACTGCAGCTTCCCCTGAAACTGAACTGAACCGAACTGCAGCCACACAGCAACAGTTTGATCAGATTGTCAACATATAGTGCTATGGATGCTAAAACCCTGGAGGAGGTAGTGAAGAACCTAAATTCATCAACATTGCTGTTTACCAACCAACTTAATGCAACCAGTTTATGCATTTCTAGAAGCAGACGTGCAGAATATCATCAATACTTCACTACTAGCCGGTACATTTCCTAGATCTTTGAAAACTGCAATAGTCAAGTCCCTTCTGAAGAAGAGAAGCTTAGATCCTTCAGAATGAAAGAATTACAGGTCAATCTCTCACCTCCCTTTTATTGGGAAAATTATTGAGAACGTTTCATTGATCCAACTGAACAGCTTCTTAAATGTAAACAGACTTTTAGGCAGATTTCAGTCTGGCTTTAGAAAAAAATCACAGCACTGAGACATAAATGATGTTTATCTGAACTCTGAAGCAGCTAAAACATCTGTTCTGGTGCTGCTGGACCTCAGTTCAGCGTTTGATACTGTGGACCATAAAATCCTTCTGGATAGACTGGAAAAGTGAGTGGGGTTATCAGGTCCAGTTCTCAGTTGGTTCAGATCTTATCTTGAGAGCAGGAGCTTTGTTGTTTCCATTTTTGAGAATAAACCTGAGATTATTGAACTGACCTGTGGAGTCCATCAAGGGTCAATTCTTGGACCACTATTATTCAGACAGGCTATTATTCATCCGTAACAGCAACATTGCTGATCACAGCTATGGAGATGACACTCAGATGTACTGGATCTTTCACCAAATGACTCTGGTCCATAAGGCTCTCTCTGTCCTTGCTTGGACCAAGTGAATAGCTTCCTTCAGTTAAATCAGGATCAGACAGAAATAATTCTATTTGTTAACAAAATAGACAGAATGAGAGTTGTCACCTAGGTTGAATCCAGCGGGCTCAAGACAAAATCCCAGGTTAAGAATCTTGGATTTTTAATTGACTCAGACCTAAACTTCAGCTGCCACATCAAGGCTGGACAACTTTTTACCACCTCAAACTGATCTCCAGAGTCAGAGATCTCATGTCCAGGGCATTAGCGAAGCTCATTCATGCCTTCATCTCCTTATTACAAATCAATAAGTTTACAAATCACTTTATTATATGGGGCCAGAATACATCACTGATCTTCTAGTAGAATATAAATTATCATCATTATCATTATTATTATTATTATTTTAATTAATTTCATCGTAATGCTTCATCGCCATATATGAACATCACCCAGAAACACTGGTTTCTCTGGGCCCGAGCTCATCTGAGAGGGACTGACGCAAAGTAGAAAAGTGTGCTGTGGTCTCACAAGTTCACATTTCAAATTGTTTTTGGAAATCGTGGACGTTGTGTCCTCCAGGCCAAAAAAGAAAAGGACTATCTGGATTGTTATCAGCGTAAAATCCCAAAGCCAGCATCTAGGATGGTATGGGGGTGTGTTAGTGCCCATGGTATGGGTAACTTGCACATCAGTGAAGGCACCATTAATGCTGAATTTCACATACAGGTTTTGAAGCAACATAGGCTGCTTCCAAGCAACGTCTTTTTCAGGGATGTCCCTGCTTTTTTCAGCAAGACAATGCCAAGCCACATTCTGCATGTGCACAGCGTGGCTTCGTTGCAGCAGGTAGTGGACTGGCCTGCCTGCAGTCCAGACCTGTCTCCCATTGAAAATGTGTGGCGCATTATGAAGCGCAAAATATGACAATTTGAGATCCCAGACTGTTGAGCAACTGAAGTTGTACATCAAGCAATAATTGGAAAGAATTCCACCTACAAATCTTCACTAGTGTCCTCAGCTCTCAAACATTTATTGTGTGTTGTTAAAAGGAAAGGTGATGTAACACAGTGGTAAACACGCCCCTGTCTCAGCTTTTTTGGAACGTGTTGCAGGCATCAAATTCAAAATGAAAAATTATAAAGTTTATCAGTTTGAACATCAAATATCTTGTCTTTGTTGTGTATTAATTGAATATAGGTTACACAGGATTTGCAAATAATTGCATTATTTTTTTATTTACATTTTACACAATGTGCCATCTTTATTGGAACTGGGGTTATATACAATGGCAGAATTTCAGATTTAAATGAAAAGTAGCTGGTGTTACTCTCAAATAGTCACTGTTCTTTAATATAGGAACCATCAATTAAAAATAAAACAATTATGATGTTAACTGGTATAAATAAGTACAATAGGTTATTATAAGTGATACATCATAGCTTTTGAGATGCTGAAATAAGCCATTTCCTCAGTCTGTGTTTGAATTTGTGTTGCTTGCATGATAATTACGTTTTTTATATAGCGTCTATTTACGACAAGTCATCTCTAGGCACTTACATGTCATTTCATAACAGGAAATAACACATTTTGAGAGGTATTTGAGAAGTAGCAATCTGCTGGTGGAAAAAAATAAAGTCACGATCATGAACATCCCCTTATTTATGGCTCGCAAATAACTCTCCTACCAAGACTATGACTGGTTGAGCCTGGCAGCATGTGATGGGATAAATAATTGATGACAATAAATGATTCATAGCTCTTCTTTCTTGTTTGGAGGGGAGGTAGGGTGTGCGCTGCACAGGTGGTTGCACTCTCACAGGGATTATTACTTCATTTCTGACCCAGTTCACACACCTGCCCAACAAAGACATATTTATGAAGCGTGATTGTCTCATGCTCGCAATTTTAACTCTACTACCATTACATACAGTTCATTGAAAGCTATGTATTCTAAAACACATGATTTTGTTCTGCATTACATTAAAAATATGCTGCATTATTTAGGTCAAGGGTCAGAATATGAGATTTCAGTTCCACCATTTCAGCAAAAAAAAAAACATCTGTGCACAAGGCACCTAGTTTCAAACCTAACCAGCAAACTAAATAACCATATAGTTACTTTTATATACAGCATAAAGATTAATGATTTTTAGGACTGTTTGGTTTATTGATTGAATATGCTTTAAAAAAAAAAAAAGAAAGAAAAACTCCAGGCCTCTGACCTTTCTCAACCTCCACTGATAACATTTTCCTTCATTCAGTTCATACCTGGAGCTCTCACAGCCTGACAAAAGAGTTGAGGGAGGGTTTCTGTCTCAGATCTTTCCGGTCTTATCACACAAATGCAGGATTATAAATCTATGCAGCATAACTACACTGTAAAAACCTTTCTGCCATTCTTGATTTCTTAAACAGCCTCCTTCTGGTGCAGTATGTTCTAGCAGTAGGTTGCCTGGTGCTTTTGATGCTGGGAATATGGTTTATAACGTGAAGAAACGTTGGTCCGTGGTATTCTTGTAGTAGGAGAATACTACAAGAATACCCTGGACCGATGTTTATAAACTTGTGCTAAAAAGCAAAAATATAAAATAAAATAAAATAAATGTTTGAATGGTTTGATGTGATGAGCTAATGAGTAAGTCATTTCCCACGTGGGGTGCATTCTTATGATTGGCTGAAACATGGAAGATATCTGATTGGTTGCAGAACTTTCCGTGTTTAAAAAAAAAATGCATTTGTGACTTGAGGCATGACAGGGGAGTTTCAAAATTCTCACACAAATGCCGTGCATGTCCACAGACCAGAAGCCATTTGTAAATCAAGTTATATTTGTGTGTGCGTCAGAGAGACATGTGTGAATCTTGTCCTGCACATTTGTGACTATTGAGACTGTTCTAAATCCATACTCTTGAAAGTAACAAACAAGGTACATAGACATATATTCATTGTTGAATAAAAGGTGTTTGTGTGCATTGTTCTGAAATGCTTTTTCCCATGAATTGAATAAAATTTTGTTGGAAAAAAATTATTTTAACCAACAACACCATCAACACCTTTCATGAGATAATTAACAGCGTTTGGATTTTTTTTCTTTCTCTTAGATGTGCTAAACTTTGTCACCTCTGTACAAGCAAAAACACATAAAATAAAACAAAATTTAAAAAGAAAAATGTTTTTAACCCATAAATGATCGTCTTCCCTCCATGTCTCTGAGGGAAGAGGAAGCAGTTTATGGCCCATCTGACACTGTCGTTTTGGTTAAACATTATCCTTGCACTCAACCCTTTTATCTGTGTCTGACTGATGGGCCTCAAGGGGACCTTGAGTGCTCCTACAGGTCCTACGTAGCTTCCGTAATGCTGCCTTTGACCTGGCTTCAATCCTCTTCTGTCTCAAGGGGAAGCTTCACCATTAATTACTGTGACTTTATGGTATATCAATCAGAGACTTCTGGTAGGTCACTGAACTGTTCTTACAGAGATGTGTAAAAGAAATGGCGAAGTGTGCTAAACAAAGTCAACTTGCTTCACTTTGGCAAATGTTTTGCAGTGGGCTTAATTTTAACTGTGGCTCTGGCCAAACAAGAAGTGTAAGGTAGATTGGAAAGCTGAGCTACACAGTTCAGCTTTTTTTTTAATTCATGACCACGTGTAGCAGCTGTGGAGCTGGCAGCTTTCAATATTTTTAGTCTAACATCATATTTGAAGCAAATAAATAAAGTCTTTATATGGTTATTGGTTTAAAAAAAAAAAGGGATAATTCTTTGAGTAGATTTCTCTTTTGGGAAAAAAAAAGAGCTGCACAATCTCAAAAACACCCAGTTATTATTTCCTGTAACAGAAATGAGCTATTGCAGAAAAAAATGTTGATTATACATCTATCTATCTATATTTCTTTTACATAATAGTGTCACATAAGTGAATTTCTAACAACAGCTCAATCATAATATTTGGAATACGTGAGCAGTAAATCTTGAGTTGCTGAATGAGGTTAATGTGTAATACAAAATTAACCATGATTTAAACTAAAAATAATTTTTAAATGCAGAGCTGCTAAATGATTGAAATCATTGTAATACTTCCACCACAGGATGGAAGTAACTGTTTTTCCTGGTGGATTTGTGGAGAATCCTACTAAAAGTACACACATTCAGCTACTCTTAAGATCCCTTGTTCAATAATACATCAATCATCTGCACTCTCAGCAAAAGAAAAAAAAAAAAAAAGGCAGGCTAGAATGTCTTTCATTATTTCACTAAAATGAAGACATACTTAGTGAAAGACATCTTAATGAAGAAGAAGATCAAGCGACTTTGAAAGAGACTTGAGCAGGAACCCAACTCTGTGCTTGGTGCCCCTTGTCAGCACCCCAGACCCCTTTCTGCTTCCTAACATCTAACTCACTCCTGAAGAATATTCCCAGGTGGATCTGAGCTTTCACTGGTGGAATGCTCTGCAATGGTCTTTTCATTAGACAGAGCAGAAGGATGCATTACCCTCTGCTGCAACGGGGCTTGTTCTCTCAAATTAAATCTTCGCTTTGCAGTGAGAAGGAAAATGATTTTGATTTAGAAAACCGGTTGCAGTTTCACTATTGTTTACATTACTGTGCAATAACAGTTTTATGTTACTGTTACTATATCCACCTAATGCTATACATTTGAACACACTGCCAATCGTGTTAGTGTCTGTGTATACGTAGACACTAACAACTATCAGTAATGACACAAATTTGAATTATACCATTATAGTGTACCGAGAGTAAAGGATTAATGGGCATTTGATGTAATATCATCATTGTGTCTGTATGGTAACAATGTATGGTCTGTAAAAATGTGAAGGTTTCTGTTTGCACTAGTTATAAACATGTATTCACATCAGTATCTCACTCTATAATATAGGCTGTTAGATATTTTTCTGAGAAGTTTAAGGTTTTATCGCTGAAAGATTAAAGATTCAGGCTGATGTGAACTTGATGAAAATATGCAGATGTAAGGCGAAGGGCTGACAACTTTCACAGCACCATCAGTAATTAAATCTTAAATGTTCATGCCATGAATAACCTGATGAGATGAGTAAAGATAAGATTCAAAGATCATAAGTATTCAGACAAAAATATGTTGAAATTGACTTGACTTGAACAAACAAATACTGCTGCTAAGGTCACACACTGTATACCCCCCCC
>JBAMYA010000023.1:5635853-5652267 GCA_037176975.1 Arrhamphus sclerolepis | reverse complement strand
TGGTTATTTGTTCACAGTTGTGAAAAAGAAAGCCTCTGTTCACAATGCGTACCGTGTCCATATTTGATCCAAAACACTATTTCAAGATTAAATCATTCAACACTAGTTGCTTAATTCCTTGTCCTCCTTTGACTGCATAATACTGTAGCTGAAACGAAGGACAAGAAAGTCAGCCATGCTTGTTGTTTTTGCCTCACTGTTGTTTTAAACCACTGTAGAGGCGCATGCGTGTGAGCATCTGGTGGTGCTCATATGATATAAAGTTGGCAAATTAGGGAAGGATATATTGTGACCCAGAAGAGCAATTCATGTACATCTATGCAGATACATCATTTTTCTCCATATGTTTATGAAATAGTTTTGTAAATGAATAATAGAACTATTAATCATAAGCATCCATATTTCAATGCAATGGCAGGATTTACAGACTAAAATCAAGTCTGGTGCGGATCAAGATTTTTCCATTTTTGAGGGTCAAAACTGCAAGACTAGTGTGGATGACAAGCGTAACCATCATGAAGGTTTTCAGTGAAAATGTATTAAGTGTACTTTAGTCTTAATTTTGCAAAGCTGCATCCACACAAATGATAAGACTTTTAGAATGAAGTTCTTGGCCATAATAGTACAACATGTGACAAAATAAAGACACACTGGGTTAGCATAAACTCCTTGAATCAACAGTCAGTGTTAGAAAGGTGATGATTTGGGCTTTTTATGCAGCTATGAATCCAGGAGAATTTGCAGTCATTTAATCAACCATAAGTCTCTTTCTCTTCCACAATATTCTGGAGTCAAATGTGACGCTAAAGCCTTGCTAAAATTGGGTATGCAGCAGAAGAATGATCCAGTCTTACCAGCAAATCTACAAAAGAATGTTTGAAAAAAGAGAAGAACTGAGGTGTTGCAAAGGCCCAGTCAGTTTTGGACATAAAGCTGATTTAAAGACAGTGCACAGAAAATGTCTACAATCATCACTTAAGTGAAGCAACATTAACAATGAGATTTGTCCACAATGGGCCAAAAGTCATCCTTCATCCACAACAATGTACTACTTAAAATAATTGCTGCTTGAAATCTGCATTCTATGTTTGTACCCTAACACTGAGATGAATAATAGCGCTGGCAAACTCATCAACTTATGCATTTTACACAAACTATTTAATTACTAAATTCTGGAAGAAAACAAAGAAACCCACTGTCTTTCACTGACTTAAAGACATGCCTCATTACTGGCCATGGAAAAAGGACTTATTCTCAAGGGCAAACTGAGTACATTTAGAGAGATGTGGGATCCTTTTATATCTTTTATCTCTCACAAGTGGACCTCTCATAATTATGGGAAAAGAAACCTCTCAGTACTCACTTTTTTAAAGCTTTTTTTTTTTTTAAGATTGCTGCCAGATTATTTAATTTAATCCTATACTATAACCTTGGAAAAAGACGGTGTACTTTATTTTCTGGTCTCTGCGATCCAGTCCAAATGATTACGGATGAATGGTGCAAAGAAATAGTCTGCTGTAGATGTTAACTCTTTAACCTCGAACAAAAATCTATTTATATTTTTTGTTTTGTTTTGTTTGTATTTGATTTCCTCTTCTAGATTTTTGTCAGGCAACCACACACGGCCAATTGGATTCTCAGACTGAATGTGGAGGTCCAGGGTTGTTGTGTGGGAGTGAATGCTGACGGAAAAAGGGGGTCCTTCCTGGCATGGACCCACTTTGACTGAGGGGATATCGCTTAGTCACCCCAGTTAAGCGGGAGGGAAGCAGCGCCTCCCCGTGTACACGGTCTTGACGGCTTGCCTTCAGCCCGTCTTCAGTCCAGGGCGGGGCTGACTCTCCGGCAAAACTGAATTAGGCTACAGCCGGCAGAAACGAACTTACCCCGGTGGCTTCATGGAGCACTGTGGGAATGCTCAGCCCGTGGGAGTGAAGCGCCGGACCGGACAGAAGTCACATTTGGGCTCCATCCTCATCCTTTCCCCTCAAATGCTGTAGTAATCGAGAGTGACCCGATTGTTGTAACACTACGGCACCGGGATTGGCTTTGAAAACATCTGCGGGGTGGAAAAAGACGCGCGTTCCGTGCTGTGGTGCAACCAAGATGATGTGACAGATCCCATACCTGCTGTCCGTGGAAAAATCTTTGACACCGGATAATTTCTTTCTTTTACTGCTGGGGGATCGACTGAGCCGGCTCTTCTAAGGGTAAGTTGTGCCATTTTATCGTGACTGTCCCCTGTGGTCGCCTATACGGAAGGCAGCGGTAGGAAGAAGCGTTCACGCGTCGTGACCGAGGAGGAAACGAGCTCGTTCAAGTCGATTGAATTACTGGTCAATTAACTGGTCAACGTGGGGATCCTTGAGGTTCAGGCGGAACATAAATTACGGTAGTACGTGGTGCTTTGTCGTTTTCGTAGAAATTAAGTTGCCAAGTAGTAAAAGTGGGAAATTTAAAGTGCTCATGCTGTAACTGGGTCTATCTTAAGGCCCAGTCTCCTATTTTAAAAAGTATGATGAAGACAACACATTCAATAGATGCTCCAGAGGAGAAAAGACAGGGTGGAAAACGCCCAAAATAAGACAAATGAGAATTTTTCTCTTCTTTAAATGACTTTAATTTTCAACTCCGACTTGGACCACATTGAAACAGATTTCTCTCTGTAGAGCCACGAGCCAAAAGGCCTGATGGTTTTAATTAGAAAATGATGTAGCTGGCTGATTGGAGGAAAGCTCCCACCTCAGAGCAGCTGCCATTTGGAAAGGCTGTAAGGAGTGCAAATTATTATCATTATTATAAACAAAACAAAACAAACATGCAAAAATCATGGGACTGTACGTGATACATGAAATCATTTAAGTCCTTTCATGACCTCACTCATCTTGTCCTCCTCCTCCTCCTACTCGTCTTCCTCATGACTGTCAGCAGCATCACCATACTTCTTGTTAAAAAACAGTCGTGGAGGTTGATTTCAAGAGTGCCAACTAATATCTGTATCGAATATTTCCTTTGTACTCATAGTGATGACTAAATGTCACAGTGTTTG
Source organism: Arrhamphus sclerolepis (assembly GCA_037176975.1). Lineage (NCBI taxonomy): Eukaryota > Metazoa > Chordata > Actinopteri > Beloniformes > Hemiramphidae > Arrhamphus > Arrhamphus sclerolepis. The sequence goes on along the minus strand of JBAMYA010000023.1, from coordinate 5,649,218 downwards.
TAAGATAGTGTTGTTATTTTTTTTTTGTGCAAGTCTAAGAGATGTGCACATGTCGCAACAGCTCCACCCCTCACCACTTTATATATTTATTTTAAAAAAAAAGTTAATATTATTTGTATTATTTCTGCCCTTGGACCTTTGTTTGAAATTCTTGATTTTCTTTTTCACTATCACTCAGTGACTTAGTGTGACTCATGGTAGTAAACCATAAAAGTCACACACAACTAGAGACCACCTAATTGTCTAAACATGACACACCAGAAGTCAAGTGTTTCAGGTTGGCAGCACAAGCAGCGCACATATTAACAAACTGCAATCTTGTTGACAGGCTACACGCACCACTGTCCTACAATACCTGGGGAGACTGAAGTGAAACTGTAGACGTACTGTATTAGAAACTGCTGAGTTATTTTGGCAGACGGGACATAAGAGCACATGGCCTGATTTGTGTGCCCAGTGTTCCTGAAACATTATCACATGAAGCAAGCAGGGATCATAGTTGGGGATGATGTAATCACACCAATAAAGCAAGCCCCCTGATGCGTGATAGTGGTAGTCATGCACATCCTCTTTATTTGCTCCAACTGGACCCTGGAGAGAATATTCCCAAGGTGCATGTACGTTTGGATGTTCATTTGAGTATATAATGTTTGGAAGGAGCATGGAGTTGCTATGCTGAAGCAGGTCTATCATCCAGATTGGCCTTTGTTGACTGGCTGGTATGTGAGTTTTTCAGAGGGCTGCTGAGGGGGCCACACTGTAGTCATGCCTGCATGACTCATGGTGCAGTATCTGTCTGTCAGTCTGGCCAAGTGCATAGTCTTGCACAATTTCTTTAGTGTTGCCTTCAGATAAACTACAGAGTTGGATTTCACGCTCAGTAGTAGTGCTCTTAACCTGCATCCATTCCCATTCTTTGATAAATGTTTTTCCATGGATCCCAAAACATCCGGCACTGTGCAAAAACATCTCTTTTATTTTTCAAATATGGCCTGTAATCGCTTCAAGATGATATCTATAAGCCTGACACGCTTACTTATCTCGCGATGGTCACTGTTTAATGTTTAGTTCTCCTTGTTGACCAGATGATGCGGTTTTTAGCAGGTCTGAAAAGCAGCTATAGAGTTCCTGGAAGAGTCCTTCAGAAACCTGCCTCTTCCCATACTTGGGCGTACCCTGTGTGATTGTAGGTCATTTTCTTCAACTTGTCCAGCCAGAGCTTTTTTCTAAAGTTCAGATGAAATGAGCGTCACTGGGCTGAATAGTTCCATGTGTGCAGAGCACATGCCTCTCTAAATAACCCTAGGCTGTGTAACCCACTAACACATCTGTATCACAAGTTAAGGACTAGCTCACTTGAGAATCCTTGTTAGCATGCAATGTGAACGTTTCATTTGAGTATTCGCTTCCTGAGTTTGGAATGGACATAATGTTGGCTACAACATTAAATATATCTATCGGCATGGAATGATTATTATTAAAATAAATGTTCGATTTTTGGGTGCTCACTATTATTTCATCGTATTATAGTTCTCATTGTGAAATAGGAGGAGCATACTTTTCATTTAAAAGTCTGTCATATTCACATTCTTTGAAACACTGATAGGCCGTTTTTCTTCCTCATGTATTTCCTTTATCTGCCTACGAATACATTATAAAATTACATGGTAATATTTCAGAAGTTTTTTTGTTTTTTTTCCATTTTACTTCCTCAAAGAAGAGATTCAGGCATTCAGTGGTTAGTCATTTGACTGTGTACCACTGAAAACTGAGAAAAAAAAGGTTTATGACCTTATGTTTAAGTAAAATAATGCATTCAGTCAGAGCTTCGTGTATCTATCATCTGTCTGTTTTGTGTGGAAACTGAAACAGTTAAGATTTGTCTCCCGGATGTATTTGTGAATGTGGGGCATGGCAGCAGTCGCTGGCGAAGTAAAACATCTCAACCAACTTGTTCTTCACGCTGAGGAACAATGTGAATGCATTCCTGCTTGGTAAATTGGGTACAACTCAAACAAACATGAGCTCAAAAAGCATGTCAGGTGTGTTTGATAGCAGGAGAGCCCACTGGCACTGTCTTATCTAGTCCTCACTGGTGCCTGCTAAGCTCTTTCATGTTGAACTAAGGTGTCAAAAAAGAAAAGAAGGAAAAAAAACGAACAGTGATTCTTCTTGCATGTCGGATTTAATGTGATTTTTGTACAAAAAAATGTGCTTTTTCCTCTATGTCTGTGTGCATAGTAGTGTTTAGTGCAGAAATGTAATGTACAGGAAGGTTTTTACAAATTTCCTTTTCACCTTATGTCTGCTAAGTTAAGTGGACATATTACCCAGGGTATTGCACAATGTCTGAGTGTTCCCCTGCTGTTGGCTTGGCTGTTGTATCCAATTGTACCTATCTCATGACACCTTTGTGGTTACATGATGCAGCTGGAGCCATGACGATGAAGTCAGTTGTGATGTAATGCAGCAGCAGGGCTATTTCAGGTCTACCTCTAAGCTTCCAAGGCCTCCATCTGCCAGGATGCCACTCTACCTTTGTCTCAGTCAGCACCTCATCTGTCATGGGCTGAACAGTCATACACAAACCAGCACCTTTGGTGCACAGGCTTGCTACTACCAAAGAAACACAAATCCTGATATTTCGAGGAAGCTGACGTCAGACTTCACAGCAGAGATAAAATCATCTAATTCAGGTTTTGTAGTTACAGGGTGTTTTGGGTCTCATGGCTTGTTATCTTCTCAGGGGCATGGTGTCTGAGACTTTTTAACCTCGGGGCATAGCTCATTCTCAGATGTGTGGGAATGCTGTGTGTAGTTTCCCAGGAAGCTACTGCTTATGCAGTACACACAGCAATGGCTCCCTGACCTCTGATCTTCCTTTTTGAGTGTGAAAAACTTACAAAAAAAAAGTTGTCTGCAAATACTGCAGCAATGCCCATGTTTCCCTGCAAGATATCTTTAACAGTTTAAGTTAGAGTGAAATGAATTTGTCAGCTTGGACCAGTGCAGTTTCATTATTCAAAATTATCTTAGTTTTTTTTTATTTTTTTGAATCTCAGTGGTATTATTAATAAAGTAACACTGATTACCAGTGGAAACATATTACACAAGTTAAAACAAATATTTTATTTAAGAAAGAAGACTTCTTTATTTAACTTTTTTTTTTCTAAGATATACACAGATCTGATGTCTTTGTTTATTCCTGTTAGTTGGAGTAATGAGCAATGATACACACTGCCCCAGTGGGGGCGGGTTAGCTGCCTTCTTCTAGGGTCTGCTTCAGTCAAAAATATTGGAGTGGGACAGCCCTGGTCTGGTCTTTCCCTTCTAGTCAAGAAACAAACTAGCAACCTTCCAGCTCCAAATGGCTTCTCTAGACTTAAGGCCACAGCCTGCCCCCCTATTTTAAAGATTCACCATCCAAATATTCATGAAAATGTTAAGTTTTTATGTTAACTAAGATATCAGATTCAGTGCATTTTGGATTGATCGTGTTTTAGTTTGTTGGCTGTTGCTCTTCCCCATCGTTGTAATGGTTGTACGGTAAAGTATGTATTTACTTTCCCAGTCAAGGAAGACTCAAACTGATAGAATATCCCAGCCCTGATACAGCAGCAATAAGAGTGCTGTTTTAAATAGGATAGCCTTCCCCCTGGCTCGCTCCGCTCAACCACCCCCTGCTTCTCTCCCACCCCTCTATCTTTGGCACAGTCAATCGTCATACTCAGAGGCTCTGAATCCTCATTGTGTACTAAATGGCTCAACTTAAGTTGACTGATCTCTGAATGGAAGTGCACATGCAGTTATATCTGGACAGTTTCAGTCTTCCCACCTACATCACATACCATGCACTAAACTCACTCCAGCAGCTTTCCCAGAAACTAGGGTGTGTTTTTAAACTCCTGTGACTTGTCTTTTACTGCTTCCTTTTTTTTTTTTCAAAAGAGGTGGATCTAATTTTAGAGTGAACACTGTTTTTTCTTTCTTTTTCTTTTAGACTGATTTTTTATTTTTATTTAAATCATGGAAAACCAGTCTCAGCTCTAGTTGTACGTATATTTTCAGTGAGAGAAAGTGATCTGGCATCAAGCCAGACACTGTTTACATGTTTGAAAGAACCTGGTCTTGCTTTGTCTAGGTCTACTTTCTGGGTCTACTTTCCATTTGCCAGCACACAGAGCTCATAATGGCATGTGCCAGGGAAAATCATGTAAAGTCCCTCATTTATGGTGCCCAGATGATCACACCCAGTTTTAATGAAGGCATCACTTTGGAAACTCGGTATGTGGTGTAACATTCTCCCTCAGAAAAAAAGGGGGTGGGGGGGGTTAACACAAATAAACCTCTGTGCAACAGTTTTGTTTGTTTTTTTTTGTTTCAGTTCTGTTATTTTTTTTAAAAGAAAGACAGACATTCTGTCTCTACATTTGCGGAAGAATATTTCCTAATAAATTAATGAAAGCATTTGGTGGTCAAATTCAAAACTGAGCATGGAAGTGTGTGCCCTGTGACTTGTGTGTGTGTGTGTGTGTGTGTGTGTGTGTGTGTGGCGAAGTCTGGACATGTGGCTATGAGCAGACTCTCAGCAGAAGATGGATGATGCAGAAAAAAAATCTACCAAAGTCAATTCAGTTCAATTCAATTCATTTTATTTATATATTATATAGCACCTATTGCGCCTATGATTAAAGATCCAAAGGAGGAAACTGAGAGATTTGAGTCAAAAGACATATGTTATATTTATGTGCATGAAAACCTCTTAAGAACATGTTAAAAGACAGAAAGATGTGTTTTATTGAAATTTTGAGTCAGACAGTTTTTCATTTTTGAGTCAAGTCTGAGTTCAGCCTCCACTGAGCAGCAGACGTGTCATAGCTGGACAGACAGAGACGTCTCGTGCATCTCAGCAGCACCTGCAGCTGCACAGTTTGAAGAAACGTTGGTTGGTCCACCCCTGAGAGGTGACCAGTGTTATTTAATATCTGTAGGTTCATCACTTCCCATCTAAGAAGACTGATTCTGTTAAAATTAAATCTGTGCTATTTGCATTGTTATTTCATTAAGCTGTACTGAGAGCTGGCAAAGTCTCAGAGCACTGAGAAAACGACTGATTTTCTAATTATTTTGAATCCTACTCTAATATATTTAGTTTTCATCATTTCAATTGTTGTTTGGGTGATTACTTTTACATTTTTCTTTAATGCAACAAACTCACTCTGTAATTTAATATTAATATACTCTATCACTCAAAGATATGACATATTCATAATTTTCTTTCTATTGGAGGTTTTCTTTATCAGATTGTTGATTTACCTGCACCTGTCTGATAGATGCCACTGTAGGACACCAACTAACATGGCTGACCTGCAGTTCGACCCTCCGACCACCACATGTTTATATCTCTGTCCTGTCTCCCTCCTCTTTTCTTCCTTTACGCACTTCAGGGTCCCCTCTTTAAGTCGGGATCCGCTCAAGGTTTCTTCCCAAGAGGGCGTTTTTTTCTTGCCTCTGTCTGGCTGCCATCGCTGCTCTGGGCTCAAGCTCTAGACTTCGGTGAAATGTCTAGACAACCTGCGTTGTAATAGATGCCATGTAAATAAAATTGAATTGAATTGATTATTTGTAGGATATTTATTAGAGAAATGTTAAACAATCTGCTCTTTACAAATTTTAAGTCCTACAAATTGTGGAACTTTCCTGTCATGACAAACAGAACCGCTGTTCAGACCATTAATCAATCCAGAGCTTCAGCACCGAAACAAATTCACCTGTGCCTCCTACACAGTAACAAACAGACAAACAGAGAGAGTTGTGGCTATGACATCATTACCGACAAAAAAAACACTAACCCTTGGTTATACACTCTGGGACCCCACTTAAAAAAAGGTATGGTTTCATATGGATTAAAGGCCAAACCAGATAGAAATTTGCTTGAATTCACTGTTTCCGCATGCAGCAGCAACAGAGGCAGTCTGAGCAGTCTGATTCCTGCTGTTTACTGCACTCAGCATCAGTACCATCACTCTGCACAGCTGCAGCTGGTTTCCTTACTCTGGACTGCAAACTTAGCGCTAAAGAGAAACTTTTCATTGTATATTCATACTTTTAAAACAGTACCATACATTTTAGTACAAGAAAGTCTGTTTTGATCATCAGTGAAGTCTGTGACGAAGTTCTGCTCACTAACCTGAAGGAACCGTCACCAACAACTGCTCCCTGAACGCCTCCTGCAGATGAAAATGTCACACACCTCACCATGTAGAGGGATGCAAAGCAGCTGCTGAATGAAAAACATTAAGTCAATATTTATAATCCATAAAGCCTACAACAGCAAAGAGGAAATAAGAGACGTGAAAGACGAATAAGTCAGATATTTGAATCTAGCTGTGAATGTTCCTCATTTCTCAAATATGGTCAAAAAGCCGTTCAGATAAACAAGCAAAAATGAAAACATCACTTTGAGTTTAAATTCTATTTGAGGTTTGTTAGTAATCATAGTACTCTAAGCATTTGGTGTCGGTGCAACTGTAACGAAAGCAACTTCACCTTCACGATCAATAAAGTAATTCTGATTCTGATTCTGATTCTGATTCTGATTTGTGATGCCCAGAGCTTCTTGCGTAAGTAAAATAGTTAATATACAGATGTGGTGTGGTAAATAAGGTCATTAATCACTTCATGACTCCAGCCAGAGTAAAAACAGATACTTCCCTACATCTGCAAGGCCATGTCATGCCTCAGTCCGCTACTGTCAAACACCAATCAGATATTGTTGTCATTTGGAACGTTTCCAGGAGTTTCTGTAACCTCAGTCTTTGTGTTTAAATTCCTTGTGTCAGATTATCTTTTTGGTCTTTTCTGTCATCTGCTACTTGTCGTACAGATCAACTGTGTGGCCTCCCTTTGCATACAAATGGGAGTAGAAATAATGGAACTCCTGTTGGTATCAAGTCTTTCTTCCAGTCTTGCTTAGGTAGAGTCATTGCTAAAATCTACCTGAAGAATTTTTTCTACAACTCTTAAGACCTTTAACCCTTTATAGGGTATTTGTTGAAATTCTTTGAAATTCAAAATTTCAACCTCAGATTGTTATTTTAGGACATTACAAGAGTTAATTGCAATTGTAACATTTTTCAAAATTTTTCCTTTTCATGGAGAAATTAAAGGTCAATAAAGTGACCATATTTGGTTCCTTGCTCCTTTGTGGTAAAAAAATCATCCAGGAAGCAAATAATATATATAATATATAAGAAAACACATAAAGTGCAAGAATTGTATATTTCAGAACAGGTATAGCTTATAATCTGTAAACAGGCAAACAGCAGCACCCAAACAGCACTTTTTTTTTTCTTTAGTGTAGGTCGTCAGTCATATGTGGTCACTGAAAACTCCACTTCTGACCTTTCGCAATAATGCATGCTGTTTAACAACGTTAAAACACTAGAGCATTATACATTATGTAAATACAAACCAGAGAACATCATCATTAGAACTTCAGATGACATTAGCACATTTCTTGGCGGTATTTCACAAAGCAGTTACATTCACTGTTCGAGCAAAGGTGGACCTGCAGATACAGACCATGTTTGACCTGTAAATGTTGCCTTTCGTGCTGCAGTGCTTGCAGGTCTGGTGTTTAGCATGCACAGGGGTGGAACAGGGACAGATCTAACGAGGAAATTCAGAAAACTGCAACATAAACACATAGAATGAAATTGTTGTAAGGTCATAAACGGAAAAAAGTCACATATTCACTATTTATAGCCTCAGATTGTTTTAGAAATTGGTTAAAATTCTCTCTGAAGCACTGTATAGGTTTATAAAACCTGAGGTAAAGTCAATTCATCTAAACAACAAAAACATGGAACAAAATAACTGTTTGTTAGGTCATAAACTGACAAAAGTCATTCATATTCAGTATTTATAGATTCAAAATGTCTGTCATAATGTTAAAATTATGACTAAATCACTGTAAAGTTACATAAAAAACATTAAAACATCATTTCTAAATCTGTATAGTCTTATCAGTTAAGGAAATGTGCTGAGTGCGTCTTGCTACCTGACAGGGCAGATGTCCAAATATGGTCACTCCATTTTTCATGTCATAATTTCACACATTTCCCTCACATCTCCACAAACAACACTTATGTCATGACTTAGTACAACTATTCAGCTATAAAATGTGTGAGTGTCATCAGTTGACCATGGTTAGATTTGTTTTAGCAATTTAATTTCTACCACGAGCAGAGCCCATGGAGCGTCTTTTTCCTCCATCAGAAAAAAGATTATCCACATTCCTGGTCTCTGCTGATCGGTTAAAGGCTTACGATGACATGTACCGTAATGTAGGGGGATCTTTGCTGATTAGCTTGGTGAAGACCACATGTTTGTTGATCTCACTGACAGGGAGCACGAGGGGGAAATATAACATGTGCGGAAGTGATCAAATATAGTCACTTACCCTATAAAGGGTTAAAAAGATACTGCAGCTTTCCATACAGACTGTGTTGCACGGGGGAATAAATGAATAATGCGTTGACCTGAACAACAATGCAGCTTTCTTTGATTTACAGCAGAACTCTAGAAACTAGAGAGAAGCACATGCTGGTGTAGAGATGCTATAATGTATACACACGTTAATGTTAACAGTTCATTTATTTATTTAGTAATGTGGGTTCAGGCGCTAATTTTGCTGCACTGAAGGATACATGAGAAATGGTGTTCCTAGTTGAGATCTATAACTAACAAAGTACTGGTAAAGCATAATTTGGTCATTTCTTTCTGAAGGTTAAGTGAATTAGGGTGTATAACTGCTGATGTATACAGAGCTTTTTGTTACCAGCAAAGAGTTTCAGCATCACTTTTGTGGTACAGTAAATGCAACACAAAATAAGATGCAGTCATTTTTAGATATTGAGTTTGGACTCACTTCAGATATCTGAATGTTCCCTGTCAAGCACAGAAAAGGTTATTATTCTTTGCCCACAATACGTCCCTTAGAGGGTAGAAAGAATTCAATACAAATTGTCTGTTGTGTTTTGGAATATCTCCACCAACTCCTTGGTAAAATGTCTAAACTTTAGTCTTTTGGTGCTCCAGCAGCATTAATAGAATATAAAATAGTGGGCGTCTTATCCCATATGAGTGAAAATTAACCCAACAACCATTAAAAGACCAAAAAGCCCATGTTGCAAGATACAAATTAAACAGTTTGTGGTTGTTTTATGTCTCTCCAACTTTGTGTGTTGTTGACATTTCATATCTCGTTTTCATCAGGCTCAGCATTATTGTTGCTTTGTGACCTGTTCAGGTTATTGGTATGTCAGCTGCTAGTGAATTATTTCAACATGTTTGTGTCTCTATGTGTCATTTTTGCTGTTTTCTCCAGACTTTGTACATCATTTTGATAATTTTGCATCTCTTTATAATAGTTCTGTGCCCACCATTGTTGTTGTTTCATGACTCATTCTGCTTGACTTCCATCTCTTTTTGGTCGCTTTGGTTTTACTATGACTTTATTACCATTTCTTAATTTGTTGTCATTGTATCTATTTATTTTATTAAGAAGTTTGTGTCGCTCATTGAGTTACATGTTCCAACTAGTCCCTAATTTGCAGGGCGGTGGTCGGCAACTCGCAAACCATTATTCCACTGAAATAAATAAGTCAATTCATCAGAAAGAAAACAAGAAAGAAAGTTATTTTAGCTCTAGTCGTACACACATCACTGTAAACTGTAAACCTTCATTATTGAGGAGAAAAGACGGTAAATTGGGGCAGAGAGGGAGAGGAGTATGTAGCAAAAGCTTATAGGCAGGGAGTCGAACCTGCAGCCCTTGCATATGTATGTTTATTGTAAACTGCTCACACACAAGATAGAGACAAGCACCATTAGTCAGGTTTGCGTGTGAGGACATGATCTTGCAGTCTTTTGTGTACCTTCTTAAATAGTAATCATGATATCAGTCTGAGGCTGAAGGGACGCGTCAGCCGCTTCACACACAGTCAGTTCAGAAGGTTTACTGTCAGGCTTTCTGGGGTTCCTGCACAGATGCAACACATGATGTGTTCAAAAGCTTCTCAGTAGATTATCTCCTCAACTAATGATGATTTAGCTTCAGAGCTGTACTCCCCAGCTGCCTCAGAAACCTGTCACTCGTCCCAGTTTCACACGTCTCATGAAATATTTTGCTAACAAATTCTGTTTTTACCCCATCTTAATGGGCTCGGAGACTCTGAGTGCTCAAGCTGAAAACACGCTGTGATTTCAGGTTCATGTCATCCTGCAGTACAGGGAGAAGTTAGCAGTGCATGTGACCACCGGAGCTCACTTAATGGGAATCACACTACAATAACACACTGGATGCTGCTCGCTGGGGTTTCAGCTTTTACATGTTTGATCTGCGGAGGCATGCCATACCAAGCGTGATCTTGGCATGTGACCCCACCAGCTGTTCAGCCACTTTGGTGTTGACCTCAAAACCCCTGGGGGGTCAGAGTTAGACCATGCTTGACTTCCTTGGGCCTTTATGAAAGGTGGAGACCTGACGACTGAAAGATTGGTGTGTGGGTATTAGGGCAGCGTGGTGGAAAAAAAAGGTTCAAATTCCTGGACTGCAACAGCACATGACGATATTAAGATGTTTTTCTGAAACACACTTTCAGAGAAAGACTGGATTTGAAAATATGAAGCTGTACTTAGAAGATTTAGTTTCATACGTACATACTTACAGTTTTATTCTAAAGGAAAGCATTTTGGTAAACTTGTTTTCCCCATACTATGTAAGTAAAGTCAACTTTACATAACTTTGAGACAACGTCTCACACACCCTGTTGTCACCCTGCCAGTGATGACGTCTCTGTGTCATGTCAGACCCTGCCAGTGGTTGAGATATGCAGATATCTTTTATGAAGAAAACTCCAGGCATAAATCATAATGCTGACTGAGTCGCATTTGGCAAAATAAATCATGAATTATGATTAATTTCATCGTAAATTATGATTAATGTTAACAGTTATGTCTTTTCTGTCTCTATTCCAGCAGGGACAGAAGTCAGTGGCACGGATGCTCGATTAATACAGAGCGGTGCTGAAGTATTTAAATTTTGCTTTTATACACCATGTAATGGATTTGAAAGGAAATCAAGATGTGATCTAACTGTGGGTTTCATCAAAATATGGCATTTACAATTCAGGAATTACAGCACTTTCAATAGGGTGAAGTGACATGATTGTAGATAAATGTAAATATAGCCATAAATTTAATAACTCGCATGAAAGTCAATTTGTAGCAGAAGTCTGGACTCCATGGGCATCAATCACCAAACCCTGGTTTATTTTAGGTGACTGACTTGGCCATTACAAAGTATACAATTTCTTTCTCTTCACATAAGCAGTGGTAGATTGTGGTACATTATCCAGTCATCAAAACGCTGTAGTGTTACAGTACAAAAGCTGCCTTTTTCTGCCATGTCTTTGCACCTTTCAGCTCTCTCACCCTGTTCAGTGGGTTGAGCCCTGTTTGAAACTGATGTTAATCACAATACTACTTCTAAGCCACCGCAAATGTCCAATGCTTTAAATTTTGGTGGACAGAGAGATGGGGAGGCAGGATAATGCTGCAGCGATCTGTGATGTAACAGCACCCTGCAAATCTAATCTGTCCACTGGATGGCATTGTTTTGTTTTTTTACATATTTACTCGCTCATCTCTTGTAATATTTTTCTCTGTGAGTTCTGGTGGAATTCTCTCGAAAAACAGGCAGAGTACATCCAACAGCTGTCCTGATATCACATGTAATGAAGGCATTGTTCTGTCCCGTTGAACCCAAGTGGCAACCAACCCACTTCCGTGTTCAATCCCAAAGAGTAATACGTCTTATTGCAGTTCCTCCACTGACCACTAGGTGCTGGCTTCAAAACAGCGCAAATCCCTGTTGACTCCCATGTTAAAATGGTCAACTTATCAGCAGAACTGAATGTATTTACACCCTGGTACAAAAACTGGTTTTGGTCTGTATGGTTAGATATCCATGACAACTGTACACGTCAGATAAATTCATATTAAGCAATATTGCTAACCAATCAGATGCACAGATTCATTTGATGTGCTTGAAAGAGAGCTAGCCATTGGCTCTGCTGTTGGCTTTGACAGCTTTGTCCCACCTCTTTGCAACAGTTCGAGGAAAACTGCACTTCAACAGCTCTCTGCAGAAACTAATGGGTGATGTCACTGGATGGTACATTTTCATGTGTCTATGCTTAAATCCATCTATGCTTCCCAGCCTCCTGTGGGGGTGGACAATGCTGTCATCTGTCTGCTCACTTGCACCTGGAGTGGTGGTCTCCTTTTTAGGATCATGTTTTTTGAATCTTTTCTTCTGTGCCTTCAGTCCAATCCATCCTTTTGTGCTGAGTGAGAGGCTGTGGATGCGTGTCAGTGTGTCCACCTTCTCTCGGGTTTCTCACTATCAGTCAGACTGACCTCAATGTGACAGATGGTGTGAAGTCCCCTGTGCTACCTCCTGTATGTCTTGAACTAATGTTACTACATCACATAGCCATCTGTCCATAACATCCACAACAACCTGACTTACAACCTCAATTCCAATGAAGTTGGGACACAAAAAAACAGAATACAATGATTAGCAAATAGAATTCTTTCCCATTCTTGCTTGATGTACAACTTTAGTTGTTAAACAGTCTGGGGTCTCCGTTGTCGTATTTTGCACTTCACAATGCTCCACACATTTAAGTGGGAGACAGGTCTGGACTACAGGCAGGCCAGTCTAGTACCTGCACTCTTTTACTACAAAGCCACGCTGTTGGAACACGTGCAGAATGTGTCTTGGCATCGTCTTGCTGAAATAAGCAGAAACGTGCCTGAAAAAGATGTTGCTTGGATGGCAGCATATGTTGCTCCAAAACCTGTATGTTCCTTTCAGCATCAATGGCGCCTTCACAGATGTGCAAGTTAGCCATGCCATGTGCACTAAAATACCCCATACCTTCACAGATAATGGCTTTGGAACTTTGAGCTGATAATCCGCATAGTCCTTCTCGTCTTTGATCCAGAGGACACAACATTCATGATTTCCAAAATCAATTTGAAATGTGGACTCGTCAGACCACACACACTTTTCCACTTTGCTTCAGTCCACCTCAGATGAGTTCGGGTCCAGAGAAGCTGACGGCGTTTGTGGGTGTTGTTGATATCTGGCTTTGGCTTTGCATGGTAGAGTTTTAATTTGTACTTGTAGATGTAGCAACTAGGGGTGGAGCCGAACCCGAATACGGTATTTGGAAAGGCACAAATAACGTGTTTTTTACGAATACTTATTTCGAACAAATACTTTAAAAAATA
>JBAMYA010000023.1:5608535-5635573 GCA_037176975.1 Arrhamphus sclerolepis | reverse complement strand
CCCCCCCCCCCCCCCCCCCCCCCCCCCCCCCCCCCCCCCCCCCCCCCCCCCCCCCCCCCCCCCCCCCCCCCTCCCTACACACAGGCAATTTCAAGAATGTACAAATATTTTTCAAGACTCACACAGAAATGCTTTAATCTTTAATTATTATTGTAATCGGGTGATATGGTACAGTGAAATGTCCTTGGATAAGGCATCTGGACAAAAAAAATGATAGTGCCAGTGTAAAAGCAGCCACAGCTACATTTCTATATTATTTATGATGAAAAAATAAAATAACAAGAAGGCAGGGCTTTTTTACAAGCCTATATTTTGCTTGAAGCATAAGAGCAATGGGAGAAAACTCACTATACTGCACAAAATGACAAAGCACAAGGGAAAACAATAGCCCTCATCTGCACTAGGCTTTTTCCTCCCCAGCTCTGGAGTGTGTTCAGGGTGGTACTCGGTGCTTCATCCACCAAGCTTGTCTTGTCTTTGACTTTAAGCTTCACCTGTGACAGCTGGGCCTCTGATGTTGTAAGCTGGTGTATTTCAGTGGATGTCTGGAAACCATTTACTAAGTGATTACATGAACTGTCATGAAAAACTTCACTTGGCTGGAGTTTGTATGCAGAATGTAATGTCATAGATTGCAGACAGACAGATAATGGCTAGCCATGTCAACCTCAGTCATTATAGCATATTGGACATTCCAGCACCTGCACATTTCAGTTTGTCCTGTGTGTGTTTTATTTTGTTTGTCTGTCCTCCGTTGCCTAATGCATCCTGGAGGCAGTGGCAGCCTCATAATGAAAAACAGGGCAGCAATGGGTCTTGTGATTGAGCAGGACGTGCCGGGGCCTTATACAAAGCAGGATGTCCAATCTTACGAGGCGCAATGCTTAGTTGTGGATTTGGGTGTTTTCCCCTTTAGATCTCACAACAAATCCATTTGTGAAGAGTGCTGGTCAGAAGAATGTAAGCCTCAAATCAGGTCGGGGAATGCAAACGTTGTTGGGAAACTATTACATGCTTCAAATTGTAGCCATAAACCATCTCAACCAGAAAAAAAAAATGCACAACTACCTTGAGAACATAAGACATTATCATGCGTTTAAGCAATGGGGAAGTTGAATAGTTTTTTTTTCTTTTTTTTTTCTATTCAACATTAATCTACATAAGAAGTACTTTCAAGGAAGAGTTAATATTACAGTCTGGATATTTGCCAAAGACAAAGTTCAGCACCTCTTTATCCAAAGATATCTGCTTCTCAAGGACCTCTCAGACAGGGACCAGCCTTGACGCAGCGCTCTTTGTACAGCAGTTATTCATCTTTGCAATAACACATGTGTGGATTGTCCTCTTTCAGCAGTGACTATGCTAGCTGTTCCTGCTAAAAAATCCTCCTCAGACACGTGTAGCAGGTCGATGCCAGTTTTACTGCCATGCTGACTTTGGAAGGACACGAGAGAATCAGGGAGCCAGAGACATTTGGCTTTGCTGCCTGTGGAATGTCAGAGGTTTACCTTGGGCTGTGACCAAATGCTCTTATAACATGCTGCTCAGCAGACTATGGGAAAGCATAACAATAGCTGTATAAATACATCAGCATTAAGTTCTGCTGGCATGTTCTCCAAGATCTTTACAGTGTTTTGTGTATGTGTCATGATTGTAATACAGTTATGGTCATTCTGTGATGCAGAACAATAAGCAAGTAGCTCTTGTGCTGTCAGCTTTGAGCTTTTTTTTTTCCCCCTGAATCTGTCCTCTTTGACCAGTAATTTGACAGCATTTTTTTTTAAATATGGTGCTGACAGCTGGTATTCACAGAGACCTCATGCAAATAAAGATTTAGACGTGAGGGAACTGCAAGCAGGAAAACGAGGAAAAACTGCCCAAAACAGTGGTTGAAGCTCAGTGAAGAAGACTTTAAGAATCAGTTTAGTTTACTTCCACCCAGCCTCCTTTGTTCCCTTGAGGCAGACTTCTATCAGCACATCGCCCAGACCAACCAGAGGTAAAGCAGAAAGGAAAACTGACTTCACTTGCTAGATGATTTTACTCACACTTCATTTGTGAAGCTGGATTCAGTTTCTAAGTTGATGCTTTGCTTGCTAATCTGCTTTATATCAGGATTCCCACTGTTGGTACTAATGATAAAATTAATTGAATAATAATAGTTAATAAATCCTGAAGAAAGATAAAAAAAAAAGGACTATTGCAACAATCAGGCCTGCATAAGCTGAGACAATGGCATCACATTTGTATTCCCCAATAATAGCATCTGGAATTTGTGGGTGATGAAGCTTGTAATGTATTTTTTTAATAGAGTCACATGCAGTACTTTTATTTTTCCATATAATTATATAATAAATTTTAAGATGCGCTGATGGTAAATGCTATGCCACACAAAAAAAAGACTAAAAAAAAAATACTAATTGCTTTTGTCCACATTATCTGCATTCAACTCTGGAAATGTATGACTTTATATTCAGTGCAGCCTGCTTTGATAATCTGGTCCAAACAGTCCATATTAGACAGAACAAGTATTAGTTTGAATTTAACAGCTTAAAGCATGCTTATTTGTGTATGCGAGATCTGGTTGCCTATGGTCACTTAGAGCACGCTTAATTCTTAACACGCTGGCACACTGCTGATGAGCCACGCTGCTCTCAGTGTGAGGTTTTCCTTCCGTCTCTGCTGAGATTCACTGACAACACTTCCCATCATCAAACGGGCTAAAACAGAATCCTGCGGTGCGTTAAAATGCCAATGTGAAACAGATGTGGTCACAAAATGCCAGTGACTTTTTTTCCCCCCCCTCTCCCTCTCCCTCTCTCTTCCTCTTATGGAACTTGAGCTGTAACAAGAGAAGGGAAGACATGTGCCTTTTAAAAGCACCAGATTTGACAAAGTTGGTTAAAATGATATTCAGAAGCATTTTAACTTAAAGATGTACTAAAAAGAATCAACACGAGGGCAGGAAGGAGATTTTTATTTATTTTCTTAATTAATGCTTTTATAATTGCTACATGAATGAGGAGAGACCTCCTTTGCAAATTTTACATAGCTGCACTTTTCAGATAGAAAAACATTATTTTGTAAAATACTTTTGTTGCAAAGTGAAAGAACGGTTTAATCAATTGTAAATCTGTAAGTCTACAGTATAGATAGATATATTTTTGTAGATCATTTATAACATGAAGTGCAAATTTGAACTGTTGTGATTCAAGCTAGTTTAGATTTCAGTGGGAATAATAGGATTAAAGAAAATTACAGGAAACATGGCCAGAGAAGTGAGGTTAGATGGTGGGATAATAAAATGTTGGGCTGGTGATAACGAGGCTGCAGCCATACGCAGACCGTCTGATGCCAGGGTTTACTGTGCACCTCCTGTGGTTCCCAGGCCTCGTCATGGGAATGCATACACAGTCATTAGTCCCTGATAGACGGCTGTGCAAAGCAAAGCAGAGCTACTTTAAACCACACAGAGGAATTAAGCCTGATTTTCTTTTTTTTCTTCTTTTTTTTAGGTGAGAGTTAAAGGATTAAATTTAAGATGGAAAACTTACTCACTCTCCATCACAAACACATATGGCTTTTCTGTTTTTCCAAACAATTCTGTGATGTTTGTGAGGCATGTTTTAATCAGCTGTTGGGTTCCCTTTAAATATCTGGTGAACAGAAATATGTGAACGGCCATGTATGAATCAAATAAAGGACCTTAGCACCCTCTTGTGAAATCATATTTACCAGGTAGAAAACTATGCTTAAGCTCATATTTTTTTATTTTAATGGTATTTAATGTACTGTTTTTATTGCTTTAGAGCAATTATATTAATGTCATTTGTTCTTTTTTTGTCTGTGTAGCTGGCAGGCCTGGGGTGGGACAGAGAACATGGCTGAACCACGGCGGGAAAGCACCAGCAGCCTTCAGAGGAAGAAACCTCCCTGGCTCCGACTGGACATTCCCACAACTCAGATGTCACTAGACGAGCCCCCTACTTTTGTTCAGGTGCCCTCCATCACTAAATGCCTCCTGCCACGTTTGCTACGTTTCCTAATTTGCAGTTTAGCATGTGAGCATATGACTGAACGTTTTATCATACACAATTCATGCTTTCCTTTGTAGCCCTTGAAGAGGCAGGGGTTCCTGCGCAGTATCAGCATGCCGGTGGAGACTTCTCACCTCCAGTCTCCACCGCGTGACCTGTTTGATACCAGGCGGCCCGTGTTACAACGTCAGTCATCCATTACCCAGACCATAAAGAGGTAAGAGCGACCAGTAAAGCACCAGCATCATACCGGACATGTGCATTGTTGGACTAACTCCTGATACATCTCCAGATTATATTATAAACTGCCCGTGCCCATGGTGTTTACATCTTTTAGATGACAGTTTGGATGGAGTTTGGGATATTATGCAGTTTTAAAAGTCACATATGCTTATATAAGATTTGTGTCTCCCAAAGCATGTTAAACAGTTGCTTTTCTTGACAACTGCAGTGTTTCTCTTTCTTTACCTTTTTTTTCCAAATGTAAAGGCACTTTGTGTGACACTTTGTCTTTATGCCATCTATCTGGTAATAACTTTTCTATTTTTCAAACCTAACTTCACGCAAAAAAAAAAAAACTTTTACTGTTTGTTTGCTGCTTGCATGATGGCTACAGCACTGTTCAGCTGCATTTTTCCTTATCACTTCCTGTTGTTTTCTTTTCTGATTTCCCACTCCTTCCCTCTGTCCATTCTCGCCACCTTCTGGCCCTGGTCCTGCCTTCTCACAGCAGCAGGAGAGTACACTTTGAGCGGATTAACACTGTGCCCATTAAGGGGCAGCGAGCTGCACGGCGCAGCATCAGGAAGCACCATTCTCTCTCCAGAACTCTCCTCAGGTATGGCAGGAAGTGACTCTCAATACTGTGAGCATTAGGATCGCAGCCTTACAATGAAGATGTGTTACTTATTCACAATGAGTAAGTAAGGAAGCTGACTGCATGGGCTCATGTCATGCTTACTTTTCCAAAGTACAGTTTCGATCCACATGACAAGATTCTCCAGAATCGACATTGGCTGTTGTCTCTTAGTCATGCTACCACAATTTTTTTGTACTAACTGACTCATAAGAGGACCTGAAATAAAATACTGTCCTTTTTCCTCTCACAAATGCGTCTTCATTGAGAGTTACAGTAGTGACTCAGCATGAGATCTGGAGGGTCATTCATTTCCCTGGACCTTTGTTAAACACAATCCCTCATGAGATGTTGCAGTACCTTGCTTGTGTGCTTGTTTATGAGCTAGTATTTACAGGCTGGTGTACTGGATCCAAAGGCCCTTTTTAGTTTTGAGACAAGTTGGTGCACTAGCATAAAAAAACGCATGCGCTTTATATCCTAAAATGTTAGTTGCTGAGTGACGGCGCTGACAAAATTTTCCAGAAATGGAACTGAACTTGACTGACTGAACTTCACAGTTTATAATAAAGTGATATGATATAATAAAGTGAAGAAAGCTGAGCTTTCGTTGGAAGAATATTTCTACTTTATAGCCTCAGGGGACAGAAACATTGTTTATTCTGGTATTTGAGCTTGTACATCAACACTATGACTGCATGTGTATACACGAAGGTTTTTTGGAATGTCCCAATTTGGAGATTGGATAAGGATGCAAAACATTAAAATGCCTTTTGTCTGTTAATTGGATTTTCTGTCTGCTGGTGTCAGTCAAGATTTATTACATAATATTATTTTTTTCTTCAGTGTCACAAGTCTACTAATCCCTCTCGTACGCTCTCAACATGTATACAGAGAGTGTGTTTCTGTAAAATGCAGATATTCTGTGCATTTGACTTTCTGTCTCATCGTTCTCATCTGGGCATAAACGTGCCCAGGCTTGTTCACGTTTCTCTGCCTGCTACTTGGACTATCAAGAGCACCTTTTTACATTCTGGGAAGTGCATGTTTGCTGACCCCACTCCTCTACGTAGGAGGAGTCTTAAGAAGGTCATCACCTAAATGTCTTCTCTAAATGTCTTTTGGCAAGTGAGATGTATTTAATCTACCGATTGAAAAACAAAGAGGTGAAGAGATGATGTTTGTTTGTGGTGTTAGGGGAACGGCGGACTGGTTCGGGGTTAGCAAGGATGGCGATGCCACCCAGAAATGGCAGAGGAAAAGTTTGCGCCACTGCAGCCTGCGTTATGGCAAGCTGAAACCACAGGTGATCCGGGAGATGGACCTGCCCAGCCAGGATAACATCTCCTTGACCAGCACTGAGACCCCACCTCCTCTCTATGTCCCTTCCTCACAGCATGGGATGCAAAAGGTAAAAATATATGCTTCCTTGATTTTTTTCTTTTCTTAAAATTTGCATTAGTCAGTATCATTCTTTCTTTTATAATCAAACTGACATAAGAGAAACAATATCACCAAACATTCTCATTTCCATTTCATGTCTCATATAATCTAATTTACAACCTGTGTGGAATCAATGGGGTGATTTAAATGTGGCCGTTTCTTAATAGTGGGGTTTTGGGGTGTTTATAACCAGAACATTTCTTGGTCTATAGATTGTGGACCCATTGGCGCGTGGAAGAGCCTTTCGAATGGTGGAGGAGGTGGATGGCTTCAGTGTGCCTCAGACTCCCATCACCCCTGGAGCTGCGTCGATTTGCTCTTTCGCCAGCTCCCGCTCAGGTCTCAACCGA
Source organism: Arrhamphus sclerolepis (assembly GCA_037176975.1). Classification (NCBI taxonomy): domain Eukaryota; kingdom Metazoa; phylum Chordata; class Actinopteri; order Beloniformes; family Hemiramphidae; genus Arrhamphus; species Arrhamphus sclerolepis. The sequence continues at coordinate 5,628,887 of JBAMYA010000023.1, read as the reverse complement.
CTGCCTCGCCGACGCAAGAGGGAGTCTGTCGCAAAGATGAGCTTCAGGGCGGCTGCGGCGCTGGTCAAGGTGAGTCTTGTAGGTGTGCGAGACGAGACGAGAAAATGTCTTTAAAAAGTACCTTGCATACAGCATTGAAATATCAACAAAAAAGAAAGCAAGAGGAACGAAACAATTTGTTTCGTCCTTTTTGTATTTTATTGTACTTTATTGATACATGTGATGATCTTGCTTAATGGAAAGATTTTTGCTGCAAATGAATATGCATATGCTTGTATGTATGTATGTATGAATCTCTCAGGGGCGTTCGTTACGGGAGAGCACTCTAAGACGGGCTCAGAGGCGAAGTTTCACCCCTGCCAGCTTCATGGAAGAAGATGCGGGTGACTTTCCTGATGAGCTGGACACATCCTTCTTTGCCAGAGTAAGGCAGGGCAAGCAACTTGGTTAATGTGCTGTGGTTTCTGTCACATATTTATTTATCAATTATTGCTAAATCCCTGTGACCCCACACAGACGTAAGCAGGTATAGATGGATGGATGGATTGATTGAAAATGAAATTTCTTAAAATCCAACAGACTGTGAATTCTTGTACATCTTCCCACTATTTTTTCCCTCCCTTTCAAGGACATGCTAATGCATGAAGAGTTGTCCACATATGCAGACGAGGTGTTTGAGTCTCCATCTGAAGCAGCCATCAAAGAGGCAGAGCCCAGCAGCAAGAAGGATGAGACAGAGCTGACGGGCAGCGCCCTAGATAAGACGGAGCTGGAAAGAAGTCACCTCATGCTGTGAGTTACTGTGTGGCTGCAGCGATAAGCCCCTTTCAGAACATGCACTGCTTTTCCTTAATCTGATGGCAGTGAGTGTGTCAGCCTCGTGTGTGAATTGCCCCCCTTGTTGCATTTTGCGACAGCAATTTGACTATATTGGATATAGTAACATTACAAGTCAAAATTGCTCCTTTTTTTTCTTTTTGAAACAGAAAAGACTCTTTAGAATAGCTCTTGAGCTACAGCTGAAGCTTGGCAAAAAATAAATGTTGTTGTGAGAAAACTAGTTAGGGAGCTTTGTGGCGCTGTAGCTTCTTATCTCATAATCAACCATGACAGTGAAGATGGCACAGGTGTGGATGAAGAACTATGATGACATTGTAGAGCAAGTAAATCCTGACAAATTCCTTTTTTTATTTTATAACACCCTCTGTACAGCTAGTTTAAACACATAGGAAAGTGATATTTTCAGCTCCTTCCATTATTTTTATATGCTTGGCATGTCAATAAAAAATATGAAGTGACACAGCTGCAGGTTGTGAAAAATCTGAGAACTTTATTGACATACCTGACTTGGTTTATTGTCAAATGTAGTATTGCGCGTGTACCATGGATCTCTCTCTTACTTTCACAGGCTTATCTGAATGAAACAATGTATCTCTTCTGACAGTTGTAGATACAGAATTGCCTTGTGAAGTACAAGCAGAAAGGTGCTTTTATTTTTTCTTTCTTAACAGATATCCCTTTTGTCTCTGTCTGTCTCTCTCTGTCACTGCTCCCAGACCTCTGGAGAGAGGGTGGCGTAAAGTCAAAGAAGGAACTCCAGGACCACCAAAGGTGCCATTGCGTCAGGAGGTAGTGAGTGTTAATGGACAGCGGCGTGGACAACGCATCATCGTACCTGTCAAAAAGCTTTTTTACCGTGAGAAAAGGCCTTATGGGTTGGGCATGGTAGGAAAGCTCACAAACCGCACCTACCGCAAGCGCATTGACAGTTATGTCAAGAGACAGATAGAGGATATGGATGACCACAGGTACTAGACCCCCCCTTATATTTCTTAATTAGCACTTCACTTATTCTCTCAGTTGGCGACACCAATGGATGACCTATTTTTTATGCTCTCTCTCTCTTACAGGCCTTTTTTTACGTACTGGATCACCTTTGTCCATTTACTTATCACCATCCTGGCTGTATGCATCTATGGTATTGCACCAGTGGGCTTCTCCCAGCACGAAACGGTTGATTCTGTGAGTTTTGGTTCAGATGTGATAACTCCTTGACATCATTTGCATCTTGTTGTGACTTCTGTTTACATTCATTATCTGTTTTCTGGTGTGGATGTCATCTGATTTAGGTTTTAAGAAACAAAGGTGTATATGAAAATGTCAAGTTTGTACAGCAGGAGAACTTTTGGATCGGGCCTAGTTCAGTAAGAACCCTTTTTTTTTCCACAAAAAAAATAAAAATTCAGAGAAATGCAACTATTACTTGAATTTCACTCTTATCTATATTCTAATCTATCCATTAGGAAGCCCTGATCCATTTGGGGGCCAAATATTCTCCATGCATGAGACAAGACAAGCAAGTGCATGATCTTATCAGGGAAAAGAGAGCTATCGAACGCAACTCTGCTTGCTGTGTGCGAAACGATCGCTCTGGCTGTGTCCAAACCTCAGAGGAGGAATGCTCGGTCTGTAAACACACCCTATCCTTTGTGGCTCTTTGTTTTTGTGCTCCTCGTCTTTTCTATCTCAGCTGTGAAGAGAGGCTGTGGGCATTTCTCATCCTTTCTTTTTGTACCCGTGTAGAGTACTCTGGCTGTGTGGGTGAAGTGGCCAAAGCATTCCAGCGCTCCACAGTTAAATGGTAAAGTCAGGCAGCACGGCTCAGTGTGCCATCAAGATCCCAGGTAATAGTGCATCTGTAATTCTTCCATTTCAAGCTTGTACTATAAACATAAATTACTAATATATTTTTAAGTGGTTTTTATTTACTTATTTATTGACGCTCACTTCTTAAAGGATATGTCTGGAGCCTGCTTCAGTGTCACCTCATGAATGGCCTGATGACATCACCAAGTGGCCAGTGAGTACTTTTATACCCTGTGTGATCTTTAGATATGCAGTTACTTGTAGATCAGCTTGCCTCCAGTCATGATATTATTAAAGACTAAAGACGAGCTTGCACAAAATGCTGCATCTCTTATCTTCAAAATAAAACATACGTGCAGTTTACCCTTGCATTTCTAGTTTCCAGAATTGACACTAGTCATAAAAGCTTTTGATTTTTTGTAAAAGCATCTCTTAACGACCACCTCTTCTGCTTGGATTTCAAACAAGAGATGTTGATTTTAATTGATTTTGATTATTTTTCTATCCATTTATATTTAGAATTTATGGTCTTTATGTTTTTAAATTTGTGTCTTTTACGTGTATTTCTTTTATTCATTATATCCTAAGTGTATTTCATAGATATGTTCAGCACTTTGCTCCGTCGTTGCTGTTATTAAAGACAAATCCAATGTTTTTCAAAAATCTGAGCACTAATTTGGGTTAGAAGAAGCAGAGGAGTGTATAACGCTGGGCACTAGTAGTACTGAGGTGTTTTTGCAGATTACGTTTAAAATCATCATCAGATGCCATGTTTGGAATAAATCTAGTGGTCTAACAGTTCTTTGTTCGCTCTGACTCTTAGATCTGTACCAGGTACAACACAGGTAACCACACCAACCTGCCTCATATAGACTGCACCATCACAGGCCGACCCTGCTGCATTGGAACCAAAGGAAGGTGAGGAGAGCTCAGAAACTTCAGGAAAGATTTAAATATTTATCAGTTGAATACAGGGTGGATGAACAGTTGTTTTGATTTTTTTTTTTTTACTACTAACTGCTTGATTTCTTCAAGGTGTGAAATTACATCCCGGGAGTATTGTGACTTCATGAAGGGCTACTTTCACGAGGAGGCTACTCTTTGTTCTCAAGTAAGCAGGTCCTTTCTGATGTCCATGTCCATTCTCAGATATCCAGCTCATGGTAATCCCAACTTGCCATCTTTTCTTTGTGAATCAACTACCTACAAATTTGAATCAGTCTGCAGTGATCAGCGTCAAAAGGGAAAATACAGTTTGTGTTATTTTTAGTGGGGTGTTCTGTTTGATGTCATCATGAATAACAGAAAAGATGAGTTGAGGCTCATCAAACATTTTTGTATAGGATATGAAAATTAGCATGTATTGTTTGTTTTTGTTTTTTTCTTCTCATTTTCTTAAGTGTAATCTTGATTCGAGGGATACAGCCTCATAAGCCCTTCCTTTGTCCTTTCTCAGGTGCATTGCATGGATGATGTCTGTGGACTGCTGCCTTTCCTCAACCCTGAGATTCCAGATCAGTTTTACAGACTCTGGCTCTCACTTTTCCTGCATGCTGGGTGAGTCAGCAGTTGGCAGGATCTGGCGAAGTATTTATTACCTCCGCCAAGGAGGTTGTTTTTGCCGGCGTTGGTTTGTCTGTTTGTTTCTTTGCAACATAATTCAAAAAGTTATGGACAGATTTTCATAAAAAATTCAGGATATGTCCAAATTGGGACAGGGAAGAGATGATTAAATTCTGGAGGTGATCTCCAGAAGAAAACCGCCATTACAGAAATGTCCATTTTCATGAATAACTATTGAACTAACGATGACATCAATGTGATTCCAATTGCTAAGTGTATGTTTACATGGTGAAGGAATCCAATATAATAAAACAAATGTAAGAGTAATAATTTTGGGTGTAAGTCACAATATGTGGATGAACTGTGCTGCTGTGTCTTTTTTTTTTTTTCCCAAATCTTGTTCGAAGAGTTTCATGATAAAACACTTAAATAAATTACTAAATAAATAAATAAATCTGCATAACCATTAGAGATGTTTCTTTTTTTAAAAGTTATCTTTATAAAGGCCCCTAAGTCATAAATGAATCTAAATTCCAACAAGCAGAAGCACATTTTAATCTGACTCACCCGAACCAACTTTGTTTGGACAGAGCAGTGAGGAAGAAAATGATAAAAATATCAGAATTAGAGTCCAGTTTAATATATTTTATCGCGTAAAAGAAAGTTGACACTGGTTGTCTGTTTTCTAAGATTTGATCAAAAATGCACATAAAGAGAGAAACATTCAGTAAAGGCATGAAAGTGTAGAAGAAAATGAATAAAAGGAAAAGTTTATGAATTAATTTGAGAGTATGTCATAGACTGTAAATTATTTCAGAATACTGTTGTTTAGTTCCTTTGGCAGGTATTTATTTTCCATTCATCCACTTTATGTCAGTAATATTGTAAGTGAAAGAGCAGGAACCATCTCACTGGTTCTACACTTAGCTGCAGCTGTCTCCCATATATCATAAATATGTTTAATATATGCTGGTCATTACTTCACATACAGTATATGAGTGCACCTGACTGTCAGTCAGCTTGTACAGAGAGCTGGCCTTACAGATAAGAAGAGCAGCACTTCATCTTCACGTTGTCTGAAAGCTCTATCCAGGTTAATTAAACAAAGTGTCCTCACTAAATGAACTCATTAAGCTTCGATGAGAAGCTTTCCTGACTTTCCTGCTCAGCTGTTGAGGGGTTTGCACCTTCTGAACAGAGGGATTATCTTCTTGACACGTGCAGCTATGCACCCACTTTCACACACTTGCACGCATGAACCTTTGTCTGTATGTCTGCCCTCCCAGGATCCTTCACTGCCTGGTGTCGGTGGCCTTCCAGATGACGATTCTGAGGGACTTGGAAAAACTGGCAGGCTGGCTGCGCATTTCAATCATTTACATCCTCAGTGGCATCACTGGCAACCTGGCCTCAGCCATCTTCCTGCCCTACAGAGCAGAGGTGACTGTCTGTGACATGCTCACACTGTGCAAAATATTACAAGACCTCATGAATCTTATGTGCCAGAGATTTCTCTTCATGTGATCTGGCTACAACGGTGTCTGAAGATAGGTGTGTTTTCTCAACCGTGTACGTATGCCTCTTTTCTGTTTTTAGGTGGGTCCTGCAGGCTCTCAGTTTGGGATCCTGGCCTGTCTGTTTGTGGAGCTGTTTCAGAGCTGGCAGATCCTGGCCCAACCCTGGAGGGCTTTCACCAAGCTGCTGTGTGTGGTGCTCTTCCTTTTTGCCTTTGGGCTCTTGCCCTGGATTGACAATTTTGCCCACATTTGTGGCTTCATCTCTGGCTTCTTCCTGTCCTTCGCCTTCCTGCCCTACATCAGTTTTGGCCGCATGGACCTGTACCGCAAACGCTGTCAGATTATGGTCTTCCTGCTGGTGTTTGTTGGTCTCTTTTCAGGCCTTGTTGTGCTCTTCTATGTCTACCCAATCAAGTGTGAATGGTGCGAATTGCTCACTTGCATCCCCTTCACAGACAAATTCTGTGAGAAGTATGACCTCAACGCCCACCTCCACTGAAGTTTGAGCACAGCGGGAAGGCATCAGCTAAATAGATGTGGACTGGTAGGGGACAGTTTCCCCCTTCTCTGTGAAATAAAATGATGTGGATGTGTTCTTTTACTCTGTCATTATGAATACCTATACCCCTCATCATAAGGACTTTCTTTACTTGCTTCCCTGTTCACAAGCGGTCATATTCACTCCTCTATGTCCAGTGAAACAAAGCTATGGCACTTAAGCGCTCAGCCCTTTACATGAGAGGCAGAAGTTAGAGAAGCCAGCGCTGGTACAGAGGGAAGGACCATTTTCTACATTCACAATACAGATATTTTTTATTGTTATTCAGGCAACCTCATACAGAAGCAGGGAGAAAAATATCAATACCTTTGGTGCCTTGTTGTTAAATGTACCAACTACTGCCATATTTTTGTTACATTATGCTGAGCACTCGAATGTCTCCGTTTATTTGTTTATTGCTTCTCAAGAAGTGATCATTGTTTTGAACACGGTAGTGTTTTAGCTACCTGTCTACACACATGTAACTGAAAACAACAGTAAAAAAAAATCTACAAAATGAAAGTGTCTCCTACTTTTCTTAATGACCAGAAAAACTGCCTGGAGAGTGTTTTGAAATTTATTCAAATCAAATAACAAACAGATTTCTGCATCGAAGTGCATCATGTCTGCGAGATGATTTCCTTTTCAGCATGAACTACGGTATAAATGAATGGGAGGAAACAACATTGAGCTGATGTGCTACTGGCAATACAAAGGACACAATTTTGTTGTCTGATAAGCCGGATTATAAACTGCAAAAAGCAAGTGGTTCATTTTGTTGCTTGAAGAAGTGAATCCTTTCTTAGTCCCCATTGTCCTCACACAGACCTTGCTCCTGATTCTCTGAGTTAAGAGAGAGATGGACAACAGGATGCTGAAACCCAGGCCAACAGACCATAGTGGCCACTTCATCTCATCTCTCTGCTGTGTTTTATCTTTTATGTCCTCTGTCAGAGATGAGCAAGCGGAAGTAAGGCGGCGCAGACTAGCAGCCACTGTTCCGCCTTGCATATGCCTGCCCACCAAGCGTGTACTCCATCTCTTGAAATTGCATGTTGGATACACAGATTTGTGATGGGCCTCTTTCCTTGAAACCGGCCTTCAGATAGAAGGGCACCAGGAAGTCCTCGCAGATCAGCAGAGCTCGGCGGAGACCTGGCATGCAGCGTAGGTACTGCAAGTAGCGCCATAAGAGGATGGAGCCCTTGCCCTGCTGTCGACAGTGACGGTGAACTGACAGAACATGAATGTGCACAGTGGGAGTGTCTGGGACATGCTGAGTCATGGCCTCCTGGAGGAAGGAGATTAGATGGAGCCATTAATGATTTCAAAGCCTAATGAGCCACAGAAATTTCGATTTGTGTGGAATTTCTGATGTTGGTTTTAATACCTGTGAAAGCCTTTCTTTGCCCCAGCCGGAACCGATGATGAAAGCCACCAGCTGTCCCTCCTCAAACCAACCCAGGGACAGCTCAGGACACTGACCCAGGAAATTAAGCACTTCATCCAGGGTAAGTGGACACTCTCCGGACACAGAGACAAATGCTGAGAGAAATTACAGACAGCATCCGTTAGTTACAATGAAAAAAATGAAATAAACAAAAGTAACATTTATATATTTACGTTATGACATATGCATTTAACTATGATAAAAATTAACTCTATGCTTATAAATACATACATAAAACCATTAAAGTTGTAACCTATAAATACATTTTGCACATATTTTTTGAACTATTTAATGATCATTAAATAATTATTTAAAAACAAAAACAAAAAAAAACTCGACTTGCCTTCTCTCTCAATTTCAAAGACACTGATAGCATCCTGTGGTGTGAGGTTTCTGAACTCGCTGGCAGGGAGCGTGTGCCGTCTCTGTTGCAGAGGGCTGACCACTCTGACAGGTGTCTTCAGAAAGAAAGGCTTGAGGAAGGGTGAGCCGCTGATCTGCATTGTCATGATACCTCAATATCACAGTGGTTCGAAGGATCGATGAGCTCACAGGACTCCTTTTGTTGTAAAATAATGTGTAAATAGAGTGAATTGAAACAAGATCCCACTAACTTAACTCCCCCTGATGTGTCTGTCTCACAGCTCTGTCTGTAGTTAAACTTGCCTCAGTAGGTGAGATGCTGAGCTTCACTGTTCTCCTGTTGTCTCCTCCTCTTCTTTCTTCCTGATCTCATAAGACGGAGTGGTTGTCTCAAAGCAGGTTATCTGTGCACGTGCCTCCAAGATCTCTAAATCCCATGACTTTAAATGGCAGACATTCAATACATGGTGCATTGTTCATGTTAAATGTTGGATTTGGGTGAAATCCACATGAAAACTTGGATGACAACTTTAAAACACTAAAAATAAAGCATTGTTTTTCTGTGTTTTACTTTGTGATAGTAATTTGTAATGATGGGATTTTGTGTGAGGCCAGGAATTCAGACAGATTAATTCTGGTTTTCCCACCTCTACTGGAAAAAAAAAGCTGTTGCTGAAATGTGATGACTTATTAGGATTAGTCCTTAAATGGCACATGCACATGATATGAGCACATGCAATATGCATGCCTACTCAGCTGTGTGGCTTTCAGGGTGGGGATGAACGAGACAAGGTGTGACTGGACGGGATGATACACATGCTTTTAGAGATCAAGGGCATGTGGGCTAATTTAACTGTATGAAGCAGGGGAGGAGATTTGTGTGGATTGTTGTTGGGGTGATTTCATGCCTTAAAGAGATTTAGCACAGACTAATTAAATGAGAGGGCACTTGCTTTTACTGGCCTGAGGTGAACCTGTTTACACAGACTTGCGTGACTGTCAACCCAATGTGGTGTAATGTCAGTTTCCATGAATTTAATCTGAATAAGATGTAAATTTTGAGAGATAATCCCAATCTCAGTGTAGTTCCTATCTACATGAGACAATTCTCCTGTTTCTTTTTAGTTTATTGTATTTGCGCATGTCATCCTCACAGAAATTGTCTCATGATTTTGATTTATTTTATTTATTTATTTATTTTTGCTGTTGTGTCCCTTTAACAAAAAAAAATCCACAGGATTTTTGTAAAAATTATAATTTCTGTGTGGCTTGTTTTTACATTTTGAATTGGTCTTTTCTCTGCAGCAAAACACTTCACACTACAGTCTTCTGGCTGGAGGCTTAGTCCTAATCATTTTAAACATAGCTTTAAGAGCTCAAACCAAAACAGAATTATTTGAAGGATTATTGTTGTACCCCACTACTTGCCTTTGGTTTGTGATAACAGTCCTGAACGGGAAATCTCTTCTATAAACCATCAACTACGTCAACTGGACAGCTGGCCAAATCACAAATATGGAGGAGAAAAAAAAAACCAGACTTATGATCATGAGATGTGAAGGACAAGCACAGTTGTTGTAAGGTGAAATTGCCTTTCCAACATGGAGTTCTGTCCCTGTGGGATTTGGGAGGGGATGAGTGTTTTTTTTTTTTTTTTTTTTTAAATTACATTGAGTAATTCCTTTTCATCTTAAAATAGCCTATTTATAGCTGACCAATGAAACAAGGGAGTTTGAAGAATCCTGGAAACATGCTCCAGTTTTTCCACAAAGGTAAAACAACAGAACCTCTCAACACCAAAGCTGCTTAAACCCAGTTTGTATACACTTTAAACTCACGTAACGTCCTTCTCTGTCTCAAAGTGCAGGCTCTAATCTCAGAGAGTGCATTTGTGTATGCACATTTACTTGCACAGGCATTTTTTTTTCAGTGTATCTTTTACAGGCAACTGTCAAGTCATAGTGTAACTGAATCCTCATTAAACTTTAAACTGGCTTGCACCTGTTGAATAAACTGAGCAACAGTCAATCATAACTGCAGACAGATGACATTATTGTCATTGGCATTTTGTGCCCTGTGAGTGGCCGGAATATTCATCCTTGTTTATGCCGTCATTCGTTAACTAGCATGTATCAGGCTTCTGCAATAAATAAAGATTAATACACAGGGAAATCTGAGTCTTTTATTTGAAATGATAAGCCTGAGTAGTTCACCCTCACAAAAAGCAAAGAAACATTTTTACACCACTGATAAAGCATGGAAGAGATGTGTTCTTTTCTTTTGTCAGCTTTGTTCTCCCCTCCGATCTTTCTTGGTTTTTAACTTATATTACCCAATAATCATTTTTCTCTTTTCGACTTACAACCAGTTTGATCTACATATGAATTTAGAAAAGTGTTAAGTGTGTAAAAGACGAAAGATCTCAGGATGTTAGAAAACAGTGGACGGTTTGAGGTATTGAATTTTACTTCTTTATTGTTATACACATGCTGCTGTACACACATAGAGAGACAGATAGCCACAACCTACCTACTGAGGAGTTATCCTGGATACCAGGTTAACGGTGGTCAGAACAGGAAGGCACAGTGTTGAGTTGAAATGGCACAGAAGAGTAGGGAATAAAGACAAAAGTAACTGCAGTAACTAAATGCATTGGGAGGTAATGAAAAAAAAAAGCCTCTATAAATCACATGCAAATGTAAGCCCATTTACTGAAATACAAAGTTTGTATCTATTGCATTTGATGTGTTCCTTACAGTAACAGAGATTACATGATTGCACCTGGGTCTGAATACTAAGCGTAAGTGATGCATGTCCATAAGAAAGTAAATATAGATGGTTTTTCTAAATATTGCTCAATAAGAACAAGATACATTGTCCAGTAGCACAAAGGTTGCAATAGAAAAGAAAGCTCTGCATAAATCCTGTCTATGGGCTGAAACTTGTATATTGTATCATTTGTAAGAACACTAATGTCAATTGCAACAAGCAGGCAGCCATTAAAATTTCAAGGCACATAGATCTATATGCATGGTGCTACACGTACAGGACAAAGTCAAGTAAAGCAGCTGCAGCCACACGCACAAACCCCGTTGTGCAGCTGCATCATAAGCAAACACTGGCATTGCCACAAAAAAAAAGACTGTACAGAGATCAGCCACATTAGGGACAAGCACGCTTGCTGTGCCATACCAAATCCACATACACGTAGGTGGAGTATCTAAGTTTGTTCTAGGCTTCATCTATCTTTGAATTCAGCTGTTAGGATGTGAATCTTTAGTGCTTACTGATTACCAAAGTATTAAATAATCTGCATGTTAAATGAATCTAGTTTTGTTACTTCAATACCATATTTTTTTCTGTATAATATGCACGTATATCATCTTGGAAGTAACTACACAGTTTTCTAGTAGTTATCAGACATATATACCACATCATTAGAAACAATAAAAGACATGATGTTTAAAACTGCAGAAAACTTATAGATATATTTCATCATATAGTTTTGTTTAAAGGAATGGATAGTAAATGATTTTGTTGGGAGCACAAAATCACTGCACATGTACGCAGCTGATAAAAAAACAAACAAAAAAAACAAAATGGTTTCAGAATTCTCTTCTCAGCCAATCACCCTCACAGGGAAAAATAGTTACTAATACCATGAATCTACCGTGTTTTACTAATGAACACAATATCTAAACACAAACGGCATTTATAAAGTCTTTCAAATTTAGTGTCAAGAAATGAATATGCAGTTCATTCAAGGTAAGTGTGCTTAAAAGCACCACCATGACAGGTAGTGAAATTTCTCTGGAATTTACATTACAGGATAACAACTCCGGCCAAGACACACAACTGAACACCAACAAAGGGTTAATGCAATGTTTTCATAGCTGATGAAACACCAGTCAGAATAAGGTACTGAAGAAATCTGGACAGCAGTCAAATTTCATTCTGCTTCAGCACTGAAATCGAACAGACTTCTGCATCGTCTGCAAACGCTGGTCAGTGCAGGGGGCTTTGGGATGTGAAATTAAAAATAGCAAAGGGACTTTGTGAAGTAAAACAGGGTCTGAATCAGTGGCTGAGGTGTTCATCTTCCATATGAAGGCTCGTCGTGGGACACAGAAGAGGCTGGCTGGAGCAGTTCGTGCTCTGACTTTTCAGACTTTCTGTTGACTCTGATGACCCTGAGGAGAAATGACATAACAGATGTTCAACTCAGCTGACAGTTCACATAGTTGACAGTTTCCTGTCGAACTTTCAGAGAGAGAAGTAATGCACGACAAACTACTTATTCATCAGTTTGGCTTGGAAAGGCATTAAAAACTTGTTTAAAGTGTTGAATTCACTGCTGTTGCTTTCTTTGTTTTTTTCCTCAGCAGTAACAGACAGCAGTGAACCACATTTAGAGGGAGATGTAGAGCCCATACAGAGGAAAAGCTAGCAGGAAAGCCTACATACCAGTTACTCCTCCATACCAATAGAGCAGGAATCAGGACCTAGAGCTGCAAAAAGTGAGGCAGCACAAAGAGAAAGAATGGCATGGAAGAGAAGAGGAGTGTTAGGAAACACACAGAGGCAAGAGCACACAGGTTAGATGCAAAGCACAAGAAATCACAGCCTGACAGAATCTGGTTCAAGATGAAAGACACTGAGCTTAATAAAAATAAAAACTAGAATGGAAATTTTAATCTCAAATGGGTTTAAAAGTAACAAAGATGCAGCTTTGCCTGTTGTCTCTGAGCAACAGCTGATGTTCACTTTAAATATCAGCTTTATTTTTTTTGTGTGAAAGATCTTAGGGTCTTCTACAGAGGGATATCTGCTCTGTGTTCCTGACAGAAGATTTCTCACCGGGCAAGGACAGATCACCCGCTGGGTCACTCTCTGTTTTGGTCAAGCTGCAGTGTTCACTGCTGCAGTCCTGCAGGATGTCCCCTCCAGAATGCATCCTGTCCTCTGGATCACCCAGGACAGCAACAATGTCAAACACGTTACTAACTGTCCGTACGCTGAGAGCCAAGTCAATAAACTCACCATCATCTGGAGAAAGAGATTCCACTACGTCCTCAGTCGCTGTGCCCTGGGAGGAAATAGAGCAAATAAGTTTAGTCTGCAGAAGAGTCACTCTTCAAATGTCAGGTAGTGAGGCAGGAGCTTACTTCGGTTGGGGCAGGGCTGCTGGAGAGAAGCGTGTGTGGCTGTGCATCCGACATCTCTGACAACTTCTCCTCATCTTCCTCCTGGATGGGAGAAGATGGTGATCTGAGGGTGCTGGAGGGGAAGATGAGGCACGGAAGTTAGTAAACGCAAAAATACAAGTAGAACCATCAATCCGGTTAATCACATCAATGTCAATGCAAATCACATCAGCATATCCTCTCCAAAGGAACCTCATTCTGCAGTTACGATATGAATCATCTCTCCTTTCGGAAAGACAGCCCATCTGTTGTAGAATACTCATTTTATGTGCATCAGAACAGAATTTAGGAGCATCAACTTCAATGCAATGCTTCTGAAAGTTTCCACCTAGACTGCAGAACTGATTAATCAATGATGTGGTCATAATTTACAGAAATGACCACTTCTGTTTTACTTTAAAGGAGTACTGTTACAAAGCAATACAGATCCAATTTAAATTTTTTTTTAAAAACCTTTCCTTTAAAATACATCCACAGTTTGCTATCTCTGCAAGCTTAATAATCAGTTCATGATCAAAATGTTCACTGGTAAACTGAAATGAATACATTTGAATATGCTGTGTTACAGTTAATGCAAATATCAACAAGTGTCTTTTCTGATAAGCTGCACATCTGTAATTTGAGTCTGTTTCACTTGATGTGTTTTTTCCCTCCTCACACCATTTAATGTGACCCTAAAACGGACAACAGGGTTGGATGAACTAAGTTTGAATGTTATTTTCAGATCCCCCCCTGCAGACTGGGTGAGATGCGTCAGTTTTGTTGTTAATGTTTGTGTGTCTCATGTTTCAAGTTTGTGGTTGAGACAAAGACTTTCTGCACAGTGAAGTGTCAAACAATGTGTGAAAAGCAGTACATGCAAAACATAAAGTTACATTCTTTTCAGTGATCGTTTCAAGTCGAGAGGAGGAGCTCTTTGCCTTTTTTTTTTCCCTCCAAACCTTTTCACTTGCTGATTCCAAGCTTTTTCCTCTGCAGACATTTTGGACCGTGATACCACGAGAGGTTGCGAATGAGCTTTTTAAATGCGAACCGGTTAATTAAAGATCGAGGACACGTGAGTGTATCTACAGGGCAGATGATGGTGAATGACAACCAGTGCACCATTGCACCCACGAACAGTTGTTATAATGACAACAGGCTTGTGTTATTTAGTTTTGACACATGTACACGCGCGCATACACCAATTCACACGCCCCCCTGGTGCTTACATAATGGTGATTAAAGATGGGAGGCATATTTCCAGTTTCCGCCTTGTAAAATGTTGTCACGCTGTCTCATAAAAATTGTTATAAAATGTATCGGGAGCCTTGCAACTAGTGTTTATTACCTCATTTCCTGTCGTGACCAATACTGCATGTAAATGGGACCATTCTCACGGTGAGATTACCTGTCAGGGGACTTGCTGACTTTGCCTTTCTGCAGACTTCCATCACTTAAATGCTCCGGTGAGCTCAGCTGTCGGCTGTCACCTCCCAGACCCCCTGAGAAGTTGATTTCATCATACAGGGGGGCAGATGGGATGACAGGAGACACTGACCGCAGACCATTAAGAGCCTCCAACAGTGAGATGGGTTCAAAACCAGGAGGAACCGAGTCTAAGCTCTGCAAGGAGTTAAGATAAAACTGTTAAGGCTGTAACTAAGAGGTGCGGCTGACAGAAGCAGATCTTAACGTGCAGGATGTGCGTGACACCTACCGAATGCTCATCGTGGTCCATAGTCTGAGCAAGAACTGGACTGAAGGAAACAGGAGAAAGAGCTCCAGGCTTTTTCCTCACAGCTCTGATCTGCAGTAAGGCTCGAAAAGCTGTTGAGATTAAACCAAGGTACAACTTAACATGGCGGTAACAAAAATTTTATGTGCAGCGTTAATAAAACTCCTTAATGAAGTGAAATGATGCTGCTCCTCTTACGCAGCCTGCAGATGGGACAGTTGTTGGCCTGGTAACGTAGAGTGTCTGCACAGGAGTTGCAGAGACACAGATGTCTGCAGGGCAGGATGAGTGTGTCTCGCAGGTCAGACAAACAAACAACACACTCGTTGCTGTTGTCACTGTTCTCGTCATCAGACGGCTAAAAAGAAACAAAGAAAAGGCACATGCATGACTCATGTATAGTTGAAACCATAAGTTTATATACACCGTTTAATAAGAAAAATATTGTTTTTCTCACTGTCTATCATTAAGTCTGACTCAATATTTCCTCTTTCGGTTAGTTAGGATTATCAAAATTATTTTATTGTCTTTTTATATAATGTCTGGTTTCAATTCTAGGTCAAATATTTCTATAGGAACCTTAGTTTCTTGGTTGTTTTTGTTCTCAATCCCATAGATCTCCTGTAAGAGGTAGCTCACACGATCCACCTAGAAAAAGACGAAAAAAGGAACTTCAGTAACCAGGATTTTAAAATAAAATAATGCAGTTAGCTTAACGGTGAACCTGAACTGAGATGCTTTAGAAATGTCGCTTGAACACTGATGAGTAATCTGCCTTCACCGTTCCTAAAATACGTAATCAAACGCATCGGTATCTCACGGATGCTCAGGCTTCAACAGGCAAAAATGACTCTTCACCGTGTGAATACCAAGCTCATCTATGTTTCATTAATCCCTGAATTTACTGCTTTGTGATTACAAGCAACACAGAAGCAAAGTAGAATTCATATCACAAAATGACTTAAAACAATTTTCATTCCTAACTTAGATAATAGAACTGAAACAATATACACCTACAATTTGTTTTTGCTTCAGTGGTTTGACGGAGAAACTGCCATCAACGTGCTGTAATAAAAAAATAAGTAAAAGAAATGTTTCAGTTACAACAAATGCTTTTCACATTATGATTAGTGTGTTTTTTTCATATACATCTATACATACCTTTTCAAAGGCTGCCAAAAGTACATGAGCATGTCCAAGACAATCTGAAAAATAAAAAGAGGCAAATCAACGCAACATTATGGTCAGTTTGGGTGCAAAAGTTCACATTAACTGTAGTTGCATCATCATGGCTGGTGACGTACCGTCCCCTTCATCAACCACAGCTTGGATCACCATGGGAAACACTCCACGATCTAGGTCGAAGTTCAGCTTCAAAGAAAATGACACATGGATTTAATATGCGTTACGGACACACTGAGGGCCCGCTTTTCGTAACGTGTGACTCCAAACTTACATCTTCCTCTTTCCACTCACTGAAATCTATTTTGAAAGACGGCATGGAGAACTGCTGGCTCACCCCTCGCTTGTAATGCACCGTTTCAGAGACCATGGACGGATCCTTTGGCGTGTACCTACACATACAACGATACTGACCTTGAAACAAGTCAAATCAATTCAGAGCAAAGACAGAAACTGTTCACCTCAAGGAAAAAACAAAAAAGAGGAGTAATTACAGGTTTAATGTAAAAAGATTAACTTTCTGCATGAATGTGAAAACAAAGAGACAGCCCTGCATGCAGCAATTTCTGATCTGAAGTTTCATCAGAAAGCGGCAACTTTAGTGCAGACAGTTGCTTTCATCCCAGTCTTATCTGCAGTATCCATGGCGATGGCTCGTTGCTATGAACCCATTGTATCTATTCTAGTCTTTGTGAGACAGGCTTGAATCTCACCATCCATAAGCATCTTTGGCAGAATATTTCACACTAAAATGAAGCAGCTGTGTCAAGAACCATGTGTATGATTGGGGAAACAAAAAGAGAAATCAGATGTAATCGTAGATGAAAGCTGGGTTTATTCGATTCAGACACTTAATGAACGAAAGGCCGATAAGGTTCTCAGCATGCTAGTTTCCATAAATGACCCATAAATCATACGTTATGGGATAAAATACTCACATAGGCATCCCGTTAGAGAACTCCTCAAATGCCTGGCAGTAGAGGGTGATGGCTACCCGAGCGTCGGCATCAAAGGTGAACTCAACACTGTACTGAACCTTTGGTTTTCCAGAGTCCTCCACCAGTGTGTCAGAGTCATCTTTATACCTAAAACCATGAGGATTGACAAGCATGAATTAAAAACTCTTTGCATTAAAGCTGCTGTATCACATAAGTATCTCAACATCTGTACCTGACCAAACGCAAGGAGTCCTTCCTAATATTAACAAGACTCCTCAGGGTTTTCACAGGCTCGTGAGGTGCAGGGGTCACATACGGAAACTAAAGAAAGAGCAGCAGTAAGAATCATGGGTAATGTAAATTAAGTGTCATGCTTTTTTTAAATATTAGTATTGACACAAGATGTAGAACTTAATCAAAGTAAGCTGTGGGAAATGTGCTGAGCTGAATTCAGAGTGAGAGGAATTTCAGTTTTACCTGCACTGGCCTATTTCCAAGAAAATTCAGGTCCATGTTTTCTCCAAACAGGTATCCCTCTGGATGTGGCGTGTCAAATTTCTCTCCTCCCATGAAGAAATGGCTGGCGAAGTAATTCCCTGAAGAGGAAAGAAAAAAGAGATGAGTAATTAAGGCACTGCCAGCAACATGGCATTGTGATGCTGCTTTTGGAGATTAAGGTGAGCTTGTTGTTTTTTTTTTTTCTAATGCGGTCACTGCAGAGGAAGGAACGAAGCCGCCTGAACAAAATATAAAACATAAAGCCCTTCGCGGTCACACTGGAAGTGAAAAACCTGAAACTTACAAGGCCAATTCTGCATTTAATGGGTGTCTGTGATTCAGGTGACAAATAAGTTTGTTGAAAATTAGAGGTAGTTTTTTTTTTTTTTTTTTAAATGGCTCTGACACCAGGCCAGACATCTGTCAATCATGTCTATACATTTTTCCTTTTTTTTAATATATACTATTTTTGATCCCCGTGGGGAAATTCTCTCTCTGCATTTAACCCATCTGGGCTGCTGGACCCAGAGCGGTGGGCTGCCACGGTGCAGCGCCCGGGGAGCAGGTGGGGGTTTCAGGTGCCTTGCTCAGGGGCACCTCATCCATGGATGTGGACATGGGTAAGCACTCGTTCAGGCACTTCCCCGTGTACATCATTGGTACCGGCCGGGGATTGAACGGGCGACCCTCCGGTTGCCAGCCCAGTTCTCTAGCAAGTACACCAATATCAGTTTTACAGGTTTTTGCTTTTAAATTTGAAGCATCTTTATCAAGTCACATAAATAAACAATAATAGGACCACTTCACAACAAGGTACACAAAATCGTACTTAGTTACCACTTAATTATCAGAAATCAAACCATGAACTAACTACTACTTAACCATTAATTAACCATTAAGTTGTAGATTGGGTTTTAAGGAAACTAATGCTTAGTTAATAAACAAGTCATCAAAACGAAATGGTAAGTGACTAATCGAGGAACTAACCCTTCCTCATTTGTTTCCTGATATTCGAGTGCTAATTTAACATTTTCTGTACCTTATTGCAAAGTATTACAACAATAATAATAATGATGACGATTTGGGCGAATATTTAAAATTACAAATACAAACATGACACGTTAAATCTCTACTATAACAACTTAATCATAAACTCTCTGACACATAATGACAGTTCTAACCAACACTGGACCCCCTGCTTTAAATTAAAATAATTAATTAATAAATAAATCCTAACATTGAAACTTGATCGCATGTGTTTATAAACAGTACGTGTCCATGTGGCTAAAGATGTTTGATTCTGAAGGAAAAAACACTCGATCGACAAACGAGGGCAGCACTCGAGCTCCGGTGTTTGTTTCCGTTGTTCTGACAAATCCGATACAGCGGAGGCCCAGCTACTAATTACTTACCAGATTTCGGAGGAAATCGATAGGCCGAGTTGGCCTGGATATCGATGTCCTCGACACCAGCGATCCTGCGACTCAGGATGGAGCCCATCTTTCTCTTCACGACCGCAGATTTTAACTACAGCCAGTTAGCAGCTAGCGGCGCGTCAGTAGCTCAGGTTAGCACTGACTTCAGCCTCGACGGACGCCCGGACAGACACAACATCCACCAAAAAAAATAAAAGCTTTTGTCAATTTAACATGTTTCTCGTTTGGTTGGTGGATGCGCTGCGAAGAAGGAGACAAAATTGACGGCGAGCTGTTGTTGTTGCCAGAGCTGTGCTAACGGAGCAGGGAGTCGACCTGATTGGCTGTTTCCAGGCTTGATGCAGAAAAGTAGGGCGTTCGCTTTGTGTCAAGGGACTGGCCGGCGGAGTGAGCGGAGACGGGCCAGGAGGAAAGGGGTCAGCGCAAGGGCATATGACTAAATAACTAATTAACTAAGTACAACTCGTGTTCAACTTGTCATCTTTTTTTGGGATTGCTCATATAGTCAGATCTTCTGGCGTGTTGTTAATCTTTACCTCAACAGAAATCTGGACTAGCAAGTTGAGTTGAAACTTGAGCATACTTTATTTTATTTGGCTGTTTTGATGATAATCTTACCTAGAAAACCTGTAAAATACAGAATGCTGTTTGACACTACCCCTGAGCTTGAGTTTTTAAATTATGTGCTCTTGTGTCTCTTTGTATTTGTACTGTAAAAACATTTCAATAATAATGATAAACTTATGTTCAACTTTAATTATGTGTTGTCATACTTCCTTACTACCCATTTAATTAACAATGTTTCAAAACACAACATACTAGCACTATAAATTGCAGCGTATATTAAAGCAAACACATTTCACAATAAATCATCTATAAATGTAATTATGTTTTAGAGAAAACAAAGTAATTAATTTATTAATATTATTTGTCTTTTTCCTTTTTAATATGATCATTTTATTTTTGAACTAAGCACTGGGAGTTGTGTTTTCACCATTATTCTGCTCTGTATCTTTATGTCCACCCAGCTTCACGTCATGGTGCTGCCTTTCCTGTACCATGTAAGTGGATTGCACAAATCTGAAACACTGATTTCCAAATAGACCCACTGATGGAATAAGTAATAGAAATAAGTCAAGTGTCTACGTTTTCCCTCTAAATGTGGCTGCTATAAACAGAGATGTTAAAACATGGCGTAGGCTTTTGTATAGTATTCCTGTGTTATTTTAAACGAACCGTGCAACAAATTAGCAAAACAACTGCGGCTAGCGTTGTGGACCTTATATGCAAAAACAAAACA
>JBAMYA010000023.1:5571379-5603733 GCA_037176975.1 Arrhamphus sclerolepis | reverse complement strand
AATAAATTATATGGGCAGAACCTTCATCACACAATCTAATCACACATCACCTTCTAATCTTGCCATTAGTCCTTTAATAATACTTGCATTGCTGAGATGCATGTTAGATGACAAATAGATGTCTTTTGATCAGTACTGAACTGAGAACAAGCTTCAAGTGAATCATTAAATTAAGACTTGCAAAATAATATAATTTCCATGAATATACTGCTAACATTGAACACAAGACTGTTACAACACAGCATGCCCATTCATCAGCCACTGATGCTTATCAAGTACAGTTTGTATGAACTACACATTAAAAAAGGTAATTATCACTGGATGGCTCCCTGATTCTATGTGCATTTGGATTTATTTTTATTTATTTTATTTTTTTTCCTGGAGGCTGAAAGAAATGAGCAAAAAAAAAAAAAAAAAATACTATCAAAGTGGAGGATTGCATTGAAATGATAGCGTTATTGTGGATACTGCTGGTTTGCATTGCTCTAAATGTCTGTGGTAATGTATAACAGTGTAAGAATTTATTTGACTGTTGTATACAGGTACTATTTTATCAATAAAAATTACGAACGAATCTCATTTTAATGTTTAATGTCTGTGAAATGAAACAGTGATGCCTTTTAGGAGAGTTATATGTGTAAATGAAATTCAAAAAAAGCAAAAGCTGGAAATCATCAATCCCAAATAAATAGATGTACAGAGAATCAATCTCTCCATCGATGTCCACACTGGGCATTGCAGCATTTGTAGAAAGTCGTCATTGGCTCATCAGCTGATCTGGTCTGAATCTGCATGAAATACGCCCGAGGATGTTCACACTTGGGACATGTTTCTGTAAAGAGATGCAAGTGAAAAATGTAAGCCTGGAATTTGAGATTGTTGGAGTTTACACATCATAAATCAAAGAGCATTTCCACTTTATTGCAAAAAGATTTGATGTCGTCAAACTTAACATGCACTTAATGGATGTTAAAGAGAAGATGAAAGTTGTAAAATGCTGTAAGAATAGAAAGTTGGTCACACATGGCCAAATTAACTTCAGGTTGATAATGAAATCATCATTGCAGAATGTGTGTTGCTTGTGGCAAAAGAGCATCATTACAGAATTTTACATTCTGATAAAGCCTCCAAACACGTGTATATACATACATATATATATATACACACACACACACGCACACACATATATGTATATACATATTTTTTTTTTTATTCAAGAAATCTTGGTGGAGAATATTCAGAAACTTTATGCAAATTCAAACAACGAGCACTTTTATTTGGCTGTTAGCAGTGCAGGATTAAGTACACATCTCAATTACTGGAGTGAAAGTATGGCTGCATGATTTTAGGAAAACATGCAATATCAAAG
This sequence comes from Arrhamphus sclerolepis, assembly GCA_037176975.1. NCBI lineage: Eukaryota > Metazoa > Chordata > Actinopteri > Beloniformes > Hemiramphidae > Arrhamphus > Arrhamphus sclerolepis. Next base: position 5,602,364 of record JBAMYA010000023.1, on the reverse strand, counting down.
TTGAAAACTTACGGGGGTATGACTTATGCTACATAAACAAATGTTCTAGTATTTGAGTCAATGTCTTTCTGTTTTGCAGCTTAAAGTGATCCCATAACTTTTTATTTTTATTCATGCTCATCTCTTTCCCTGCTGTCATCACAGCACTCTTCATCTCAGTCAGCTTCTAAAATGGCATTTCTGGCTGTGAGGTTTCACCTGATTGGTGAGATTTATCATTTACATCTACAGTGTGAATACACGGCATTTGGAGAATAATGGACCAGATTTATTGCTTTAACGATACATTTTCTAAATATCGTGCAGCCCTACGTAAATGTATATGTACCCCTGGACAAATGTTGCTCAGTCAAGTTAGAGTGATAGAGTACTGTTTAAAGATACTGAAGTATTTAAAGTATGTATTAAAAATATGAAAACATGTTTTCACAATACACAAGTGCAGTAAAGAATACATGGGTGATTGATCAGTTATTGGATGTGATGATTAAAAAAAAAACATACGACATGCAACAAATTTTTGAAGTTTTAGGAATAACTGATGAATAAAAATGAAAAAAAAAAAACAACAACAAAAAACATTTTGAACAGAAGGTGCAAAGCCTCTTTAAAATATGCTTTTGTGCAGCATGTTTGTATTTCTGGTGCAACTAAACATCATCTTTTTATTAGATTTTTAAAAATAATATTTATGCATCTGTTTAACTTTTATGATGTTAATGGCGTCAGCAGCACACATATATTAAACTTAGAAGGAGAAAAGAGTAGAAATGTGACAAGTTCTACTCTTTTTGGATGACTGGTGTAATTAAATTATCAAATGCATGCATATAAAGACCACATAGTGCTATAAAGATCTAGCATGTCCCTTCTGTTGGCAGTCTTAGTGGCTGTCTTGGCCAGGGCGTTCTTTAAAAGGACATTTTAAATCTAAAGAGCTTATTCCTCACTGGCTAAATTAAGGTGGTGGTGGTCATGGTCATTTTTCCCCATGAGATTTGGAAAAGCAAACAAATAAGACCATAAATGAATCCAACAACACATACCTGCAGTTGAGTCCACGTTCTCCCACGCTGCCGCTCCACCAAGCACATCATCTACCTCTTTCAACTTAGGATACTTTCGGTTATTTACCTGCACGAGGAAAAGAAAGGTCAAAGCAGCTGTGTCAAACTCAAGGCCTGTGGACCAAAAACGGTCCGTCACTTAATTTTATCCAGCCCGCAAGAGCGTGCAAAGACAATTATATACTTAGAACTGGAACATTTCTGAGGACATTTCAATGCAACTGCCAGTTTGATTAGATACTGACGTCAAAAAGTGGAATTACTGAGGTGGAAAGCAGGTGGTTTATGTCAAAAAAGTCACGATTTAGCAAACGTTACAAGAGGTTGCTAATTTTTTGTCAAAACTTGTCATTTTTGCAAGAAGTTCCCTTTTTTGTTAATCATAAAAATTTGTGATTTTAGAACAAAAAGTTGAAACTCTACAAAATTTATTTGTTGTCTAACTGTTGTAACTGTCAAAATGTTGCAACATAATTCAAATTGCCCAACAACAGATTGTAATTTTAAGTAAAAAAAAAGTATAAATAAATAAATTAGTTTGTATGATAAAAAAAAAAGATTCTTGGTTGTTAAATAAAAAAAATCAAGCTCTTCCTAAATTAACTTTTCTTTTTTGTTTATGTGATTTTACAGGAAAAAAATGTGATTTTAGTACAAAAGTCCCAATTTTATTTTTATTTTATTTATCCGTCTTTTGTTAAAGTTGAGATTTTATGACAAAATGTACTTAAATGAAAAAAGATGTGATTTTGGAAAATTTGCCATTTTACAACAAAAATAGTTCTTATTTTTTTTATAAAATGGAAAAGTCATCTTTCAAACTTTGCTATTATATGACAAAAATGTTATTTTAGTACAAAAGCCTATTTAAAAAAAAAAAAAGTTGAGAAAGTAATGAATAACTGTCCCTTTAATGGTAACCATAGTGATGATGCGGCCCAAGATTAAAAGGTTTGATGCCGCTTACCTGTGTTAAAGCTTCTGAAACTAACCAGCTCGTACAGCAGATAAATAAATACCATAAATACCACCTGTGTGACGTTCACCGGCGCTCACCTTTCTTGTGATGTTGTGTACATAAGGACACGTGTTACACGCGAATCTCATGCACTTCTGCCCTTCTTCTACAATTAAAACGTTCCCACAGGTCGGGCAAAACAGCAGCATTATGCGGGGTGACTTCAAGACATATATATTAAAAACAAAAGTCCTAAACCTGCGCGAACTCCAAACCTGCGCGTCTAAACATCGTTGAACAGCGGAAACAGGCGCTCCAATTTTTACATCCCGATAAGAAACAAGGAAAGGGAACTTTTTATGATTTTGTTGTTTTGTTGAAAGTCAACACAGCATGCGCTTAGAGAGAAATAAATATCAAGATATTTCATTCTAAGTAACATCGAGTTGCTTGAATATTATATAAAATAAATAGGCGAGTAACATTTTGTTTTATGTTCCAAAAAGGAACACACGTCATGAGCAACGTTATTCCTCCAGTACATGAATATCAGATGCACGGTCTCGTAGTGATGTTCGTGAGCCTTCCCTCCTTCATTTAAAACGCATTTAACCGTCTGAATAGTCTTAGGAGCTGCTGATGGAGGAGGAGCAGAGTCCCGTTGCTGCTGGAGGTGGAGGAGGGCAAATGGTGCAGAGTGAGGAGGTGAAACAGGACCCAGATGCACCGGGGGAAGATGAGGATGTGGATACTCTCCCACATTCAGAGATCCTGGACATATTTGAGGAAGGACTGGCTCGGCTTGTGCAGGACCCTTTACTCTGTGACCTGCCAATTCAGGTGATATGTCCCTCGTCAAAAGGTACCCCCTTTCCGCTTCCACAAGATGGCTAATAATCACGATAAATTGATCATGATGGGAAGTGGGTGGCACAGGTTTAGCTCCTTTTTCACAGGAGTCCCATCCCACATGAGCTGAGGTGGAGTAGAGGCGGCTGAACAGAGAGCTGTTGAAATCTGTCTCTTCTGTATTCCCACAAAGTCACATACATTGCAGTGAGACATTTGAAGGTCCTGTCTGTCTGTCTGTCTGTCTGTCTACACTCCTGTTGATTTACACTATAAATCCATCACATTTACATGTAGAATGGAGTAGGACAGGCAAGACAACAACAACAAAGCATTTGCTTCAGCCTATTCCTTTTTTGATAATGTATTTTGATTTTTTTGTGGATTGTTTATCTATGTTGTTTCATTTATTTAGTATTAGTAAAGTTATAATATGGTCAACACACAATATTACTGAATTTTCCTTTTGAGGATTAATAAAGTATTTTTAATTTGAATATTCATTGACATCACCAAGGATGAATACAAAGAAAAAGGCATCGCCGTTGAAGGTTGAAGCACAAAATTTTGGATATTTTAGTAGACCTAGTAGACTTTAGCAGATTCCTTTAAAAAGTACAGAAAGCAGTTTTAAAACATTTAATCATTAAATCTCTCCTGCCCTGGAAACCTTTGTTCTTTTCCACAGTAGATGTTGGTAGACCTGACACTGAAATTATTTATGTGTTGGTCAAAGAAGAGACTGAAAAGGAGAACTGAAAGTAGTTGGGTTTTTTTTTCTGAATCTGTATCGTCTTTTCAGGTGACTCTGGAAGAGGTGAACTCTCAGATTGCTTTGGAATATGGCCAAGCAATGACCGTGAAGGTTGTAAAAGCCGATGGTGAAATTATGCGTAAGTGGTTTTCGTGTGGGTGTGTGTTTTGTGGTTCTTGTATATTTCAGTTCAGTTAGTTTATTAGATTACATCTGCTGGTCTTTTTAAAAACATTGTTTTTTTTCCACCATGAAAAAAAGCCATAGTGGTGGTGCAAAATGCTACGGTACTAGATCTGAAGAAGGCCATTCGCAGATTCATGGAGCTTAAACAGCAAAGAGAAGGTGGCGTGAAACATGTCAGCTGGTACGAGAATTCACAAACACCTGACATGAAAGCAAAGGAAACATTATTACACTTCTGTTTCTCTGTGCTTTTTTCAGGAGATATGTTTGGAGGACTTATTATCTAGTATTTCAGGGCGAGAAGCTTGAAGATGACGCAATGAGGCTTAAAGAGTGAGTGTATACAATGAGCAAATAATGCAGCAGTTTTAAAATCACCACTGATTATTTCCCATCTCTTTGACTATTTCCACATCTTCAGTTATGGGATCAGGAACAGAGATGAAGTGGCATTTATGAAGAAACTGAGAAAAAAGTGACAACATTTTTCAAACTGAGAGAAAAAAAACACCATTTCCTACCCAATGTACCATTTGATTCAGCAGTTAATTGTTTTGGACAGCTTTATAATTATTTTTTCTTTAATAATGCCTTTCAAAGTGGATGTATGTAAATATTTTTTTTTTAACTTTGTGTGCAAAGGTCTGCAAATATTAAAATCTATTTGTATTTTATATTTGATGTCCGTGTCTGTTTTATGGCAGCCTCTGTAACACTGAGTGTTTACTTGCATGTTACAGAGAGGGAAGTTGTGAAAGATGATTTGAATATTTGATAGTATTAAAGAAGTGAACACTATTCTCTTGTTGTCCTTATCTGTGATGGATAGAGGAGCAGCTGAAGCTTTTGGATGATCCAGGAATTTAGTACTTTGAAATTATTTTCAATGTAGCTCTATTATAAAGTTGAGATTTTAAATCAATACTTTTTCAACAGTCATACTTATTACATGGTCCTTTATCAAAACAAATACCTAGATAGATTTTATATCCATTTCAATTTTTTTTTTTTGAAGAAACCCAGGGTTTGGTGTGATCTTGTCCTTACTTCTACACAACAAACTTAAAGTGAGTGAATGTTTTCTTTCTTCCAGTTTTCTGTTGATGGCTTTTTGCTTGTTTGTCCAAAGTAAGTATGTTTTTATTGCTCATGCTGGAGAGAACTCAGCGGGTGATGTAATAGGACTTTTTTTTTGTCTCAGTGTTTTTGAATCCTGAAACTTGTTGCTAAATTTTACCAGAATAAAATGCAAATTGTAATGTACATAAATATTGCTTTTAGGAAGTAGATAAAATAGTTTATGAGATAGTTTGAGCATGTCACATATCACATTTACAGATAAGTCTATAATTTTTTTTCCTTTTATTAAAAATATAATTTAAGCGTTTAAACAATCAAAGCAGAGAATATTTGTGTTAAACAATTTAAATACATTGTGCTTTTTTAAAAAAAAAAAAAAAAAAAAAAACTCTAATAGCTAGTATTCATCCTTTTGGTCGATAGCCACCCCGTAAATCTGTAAATATTGGTAGAAAAAGTAAATACCCGTTTCAAATTCTTCTCATTGCGTTCTGTAGTAGTATTTATCTATTGAAGAGTTAGTGCTTACAGTGGGTTTGCATATGTTTTAAATGCGTGAGAAACATAAGCATGCAGTAAATGAAAATGATCAAAGGCTCTGCTTTGTTTTATCATTTGATGTTTCAGCTGCCGTCATGACTTCCGTGAACAGTGAGCTGAAGAGAATATCTATGGAACTGAAAAATATTTCTCTTAAACGGCAACAACTTGAGGACAGGAAGAAACTTCTGCTCATATTTCAAGAGTTGAGGAATCGTGCAGAGTTTGGACAAACAGGTTGCTCAAGAGACCTCAGCTGATGCAATTATTATACCAAACCTGACTGAATTTCTGTGCTGTCCCATCTGCTGTGTATGACATCTGTGTATTTTTTATTTTATTTTATTTTTTTTACTACCAGAGGAAGCAGTTGCCAGTCAGCAAGAAATTAACAGCATCAACAATAAACTGAAAGAAGTCAATGAAAAGACAGCTGAACTCCAAAGAAGCTATGATAACATTTTAAATTCCAGAAACAGAAACAGCAAGAAAGGTATGTTTTTCTTTCCCACCGCAGGTCATTATTCCAACATATAGTCTTCTAGTAATATTTCTCCCTCTCTTTTAGAGATTCCTGTCTCTCCCAGTCAGCTTGAACCTGTTCTTTCTGATCGATGCAATATTTTTTACGTTGAGTCTCCTCCTAACTTCACTGGTGAGCCTGCAGTCCTCACAAAGGCATTTTAGTGCGTCTAGACCAGCGTTCCTGTCATAAAATGATGATGCTATGTGCTAAAATGATGTCACTCTGAACTTAGACTAAAAAAAGAATGTGGATTATTGAATTGTTTGTAGATGTTACAACAAAGAACTGAAGACTGAAAATCTGATTTGACTGTGCTCATGTGTGTCTTCTCCCTGCAGCCCCTTCAGTGATCCTGGATGTGGAGAAGCTTCCTCCACATCCCACCAGGACACAGTGTCCAGAATGTCGGCAGTTCGTTGTGACAGAGACTTTTACTTCTGTTAGCAGTGTGACCTGGCTGGTGTGTATCATAACAGCTTTGATCGGGTACGAGCTCCACCCTTTCCCGTTGTTGACAAGTGAAATATTTTGCATAAAGTTACAATTAGACCTTGTTCTGTCATTTTCAGTTTGGGCAGTCCCTTCCAGGTTGGTTGTCATTTTTGTTTCTTCCGCTTCCCTCTCTTGCAGATGTGTGGCTGGTTGTTGCCTCATTCCCTTCTGCAGCAAGAAGTTCAAGTCCATCACACACAGATGTCCCAAGTGTCGGACATCAATTGTCACTTTAAAAAAGCTCTGAGAGAAGGATTTGAGTTCAGACTGAGACTGACAAGACACTGGACATTTAGTTGACAGTAGTGTAATAACTGAGCAGAGAGGCTCTGATGAAGAGTTTATTTGGTCTCTTCCAACCCTTATTATGCAGAGTGCACTGAATATCAGTGACAAAGAGCTGATGTTTTGTCAGTTTAGACATCTGGATGCTATTATGTTGGTTTTACTCCAGCACATGTCACCAGAGACATGGTGTTTGCTTTGTGTAAATGTGTATACATTTACAGGATAAATTTGTACATATGCTTACTCTTTTTTTTTTCCCCTATGTACAACCTTTAAAGTGTGTGTAGTGAAGCACTAAAGCTGGCTGCGATATCCCAAATAATTTCTGTATTCACAAACTGTTAAATCTCTTAAAAAGAAACAAAACAACTGCACTGAGTTTAAAATCCCGAAAAAAACAGTTAAAATGGTTTTGTTGTTGACTTACACTTATCGCAAAGATAAAATGTTTCTCATTCCAGCAGTTAACAGGTTTTAAAAGATGACACAAGCTGACAGAAAATAAAATATATCACTTAAGGCCTTTCTACATTTTGCCAACATTCAGTTGAATTTGTCAGTGATATTGCAGATACAAACACACACGGCACAACATAAAATGTTGCATCACATTTTCTTATGCCACAAATGCTTTTTTCCTCATATATTTTTGAAAAAAATATATAAAAGCAAGGAGTTGTTTACTGAAGCTGAATCAAATCACATGTAACCAGCAGATGTCACTAAAATACAATAATGAAAATAAAACAAAAAAGTAGCCCTTCAAATTCAGTCCGCTGGACTTTCAAGCAGCAAATGATGGTAAATACTGCACAAGAAGAGACTTCTATTAGTCACTCGTTTCCAAGAATTATGGAGCAAGTTTCACATGGCGCACTGATGCTTACAATCAGAATTGGTTGAAGAAATGCCAACACGTTCACAGAGTATTGTGTCATAGAATCTGGGACTGGTTTGGCCCAAAAGGATCTGGTTGCGGACTCTGGGGAAAGTGGAGCTCCACTCTAGACTAGAAACACATTTCCTCCACTCTCAGGTAGGGGGGGTTAGGGTAACCTATCAGAGCAAGGACGTATGTAAAACCACAAGTTTCCAGCCAAGAGTGGAGCACGTTTGGTCGGTGCCTCATACTTCTGGACCTTTTAATTACAATCAAATTCTCAATCCAAATTAAGTTAAAATTCTTTTCCCTCAGAAGTTGAGTACATATCAGAAACATGTGAACAATGGTGGAGTAAACAACATAAGAGCTCTCATCTGAATACAGTGTTTGCTCATCATTAATAAGGATTTTTCTGCCCTGACTGCAGCCACCACTCTGAGAACATTGCTAAACTCTCTGAGAATTAAGAACAAAGAGAAATCAATAATGTGCTAACTGACTGATTCATGACTTGTAAAGAAAATCTTTAAAGCTTCTTCTCCTTTTAGCTCAGCCCGTAAGCACCAGTACCATTTTTCATCTCTCTCCCCTCTCTCTTCTCAGACGGAGTTTAAAAACCTCAAATAGAGGAGCTGACAAGCTAACACGGCCTGATCAGATTATTACTGAGCTATGATTTTTCTGGACGAAATGCACAACAGAGCCACTCCAGTTCCCAACAGCTCTGACTATCTTGTAAAAAGAAAAGTAACCTTTCTTTGCATAATAAGTGAAATTGGAATGAAATGTCCCGTTAGAGGTCAGAATTCACCTTTACAGAATTCAGTCCCAGTTCAAGTGCAGTTCATGAGAGTCCAAGAAATCAGAGGAGAAAACACCCACCGGCACGTCCAAAGGGTTAACTCCCTCAGCTGGCACAGCCAGAGTAAGGTCCAACCAGTCCATATTGTCCATGGTAGTGTTTTGAAGGTTTGGAGCACAGGGTGGTGTGTTTTCGATAAAGTCCACCTCCATAGTGACCTCAGGTGAATTTAACTCCTCCATCAACTTCAGTTTCTGTGACTCCCTGTCAGTGACTAGCGTACCCTCCATAAGAGTTTCCATCTGGATGTCAGAGGTCAGGGCTGCCAAGTCGCTTGAGGGGTTGAGCGGTGCGGTGGGCAGCTGGGCCACCTGAACCAAGGGTGGAGGGCGGGACAAAACTGTGTTGATGGGAAGGGTGGTTACACTGGCCGTCACTGGGAGAGGCTTGTCCAGGCTGGGAGAACCATGCCTGATGAAAGGTGAGATCTCTGAAAAAACAAATGCATAGCGCAGTGGAAATTAAAACATCAGCAATGCTTTATTTTCCAAGTTAACAGAAAAAAAAGAAAAAAGATAAGCCTATCTCTCACCGCCACTTTCAATCAGTACATCAAACAGGTCGTCCATGTGCTGGCTCGCTGCAGTTGGACCCTGCAGAGAAATAAAAGATCACTTAATGTTTCAGTTGCACCACCTGAAGTTCAAAGGACATATTTTCCTTTTTAATGTGATTTTTACCTGAGCAGCTGTTAACATGGTGCGTGTCTGTTTAACCGCATCCTCGTAGGGAGGTGGGTCTTTACTAATTGACATATGGCTTGTGAATCTTGGCTGCTGCAAGATCAAAGAGAATTGGATGGAACGGGGAGAGTGTTTAACAGGAAAATACAACAATCCCTTAAACCAAATAAAAACAGGATGCATCTGATATAAACCATCATGAAAACGCTTCGAAGGCTACGCAAATATGTAAGTAAGGACTTGCAAAACAGTGAATCATGAGTGCTTTGCAGAAAAAGAGTAAACAACAAAGACTTGAAGAATATTTTCCACCTTTTCTCTGGGTCCTTTTTGTGCAGCTTGGTTACAGGTGGCAACGGCAGCACATTCACTCACTGGGAATGTACTGAATAATGTTTGAGCCTTGGTATCTGCGCTCCATGTCTGCAGAGAAAATTAAAATAAATTAGACCACCAGTGTCCATTAAATGCCTTTTCTTTCCAACAACTCATGCACGGAAAAGCTGAAGGAGAGTCACAGTGGAAGTTCCTTTTGTGGAAATGATCAAACATGGATGCAAGTGGGAATTCCAGAAACATGAAAGAAATCCGCTTTTTCACCTATGACAATACAGCTTGCAGTGGTATGCAGTGTAACTCAAGAATCGCTGGATAGCAACAAAAGGTAGTGATGGCAATATGGTCAGCTCTGACAAAGAAGAAGCATTACTGAAAGTAGAGCAGATCTCATTGTTAAAAGTGATATATTAAGCAGTGCCATTGAAAACATGGCACCACATTTATGAGGTGAAACCTTCCCTGTATTTACTGCCCATAAAACAAAATTTATGACTCCAGGGGCTCTCACATTTTACATGAAACAAGTTTATACAGGGAATCCAAAATTACCACAAAATTACAGTTGATAGTGATGACTAAAAAATAGACAGACTGAGGAAGTCCAGGCATGCAGTTAAGTGTTTACTTACCTTTGCCAGTTGCTGGGTCTGAATGCTGCATTGCTGCTGTAATGCTGCTGAGGCCTCTGTTTTCTGTGGCACCTGTCCAGAGGTCTGGATGTGTCCTGGGGCTGCACTACTCACAGCAGTGTGTAATTCAATGCTTTTGGCAGGGAGTTCGACAGTGACTGCTGAGGTGGGAAGGGATGTAGACAAGAGGATCTGAGCCCTGGCCTGGGCGGACCGCAGGGCTTCGGGCTGTGTGATGGTCTGGTGACCAATGATGAATTGATTTGGGCTGGTTATGTGGTTCTGATCTGCAGACTCCTCCTGTTTGACCAACACTGGCAGACCAGGAGAGCTGCAGGACACCGAGCAGTTTGATGGGGTCCTGTTTTCCTCTTTAACGTGGATTGGGACCAAGGGACTGAGCTGGGTTGGAGAATCACCCTGCTGACTTCTTTTCTCCACCTCCAATTGCATCTTCAGCTCCTCCACCAGCCTCTGCTCCTGCTCCAGCTTCCTCATCAGCTCCTCAATCTGTCGTTCCTTTTCATGCAGACGTTTGTCCCTTTCAGAGTCCTTCTGATTGGTCTTTTTCTCTGTGGAACATTCCTCGTGTTGTGCTCCCTGTGGGGGGCTCATGTATGGAGAAGCATGATTCGGAGTATCTGAAAGCAGTTTTGCTGCACTGTCTGTCATGTTACTGTCTTCTATTCCCAGACTGGACACTTTAGAGGCTATAATAGAAACAGGGGGGCTTAACTTTGTGTTTTCGGACAGTGAAGCTGCTGCAGTGACTGTGGTTTCCACGGCAGCAACACTCTTAATGTTAGAGTTCTCCTGAAACAACTTTAGCCTCTCTATTAGGTCGGTCTTTGTCCCAGAAACAGGCAAAGATCTGAGTTTTAGTTCCATTTTCAGCTCAGCAACCTGAAAAGGTAAGAGATTATATATCACCCCATAAAAAATACATACAATGAGACTGTGCACAGACTACAATGCGTCACCTTCATCTCATCGAGATTAGCGGGCAGTTGATCAGGCTTTCGATTCGTTTTCGTATGGTGGAGCTGCACAGGAGCAGACAGGGTGTTTCCTCTCTGAACAACAGCTGAACAGCTGGTTTGTACCTCAGTCGTTGCTCTGTTGTGATAAGACGAGAAGAAAAGGGAGTAGAGATCAGAGAGAGAGAATCAGCTATCCATTTTTCACAATTATTTGCCCCTGTGTAGGAAGCTCAGAGCAGGAAATGCAATGGACCCGAGACAAAAGGCAGCTGTGGTTGAGCAGTTATGAGAGATGACTTTGCACTCTATGAATCAAAAATGTTGCTTGGCTCCAGTATGCAGGGAGTCACGTCTAGAAATAAGAATCATTTTCACACAGGATTGGCAACTAAAAATGCCTGTCATTAAGGACAGCTTGTGTTGATGACTATTCCCATACTTGAGTGTTGCAGGTTGGACACTCTGGTAGTTGTACTGCTGCTGCTGACTTAAGATCTGGAGCTGCAGGAACTGCTGCTGCTGCTGCAGGAGACGGGCATAAGAAGCGTCCATTGGCACTTCACTGAGCTCTTGCTTCTGGTCAGGGGGAATGTACTGGTGGTACTTCAACTTTTTCACCCGTGGCTTGGGCTCTTTGGTCTTTTTGCTGCGGCTTTTGTCAGCGGGTAGCTTAGCCAAGCTTTGCTGTGGAGCATAACACAGAAAATTATCATGTAAAGCTTAGAGGACCATCTGGAGGATATTCAGTCCCTATGAGTGATCTCAGTCCAGTTCATGGTGGAACTACAGTTTGCATTGCCAGTACCAACACTGCAAGACTTAAAACTGATACTGGCTTTTTATAGCTTTAAGCATTAAGGTAACACATTGGTCTTACACTCGATGAAACTGACAGGATGAGGAAGCGGGTAGTGGAAATATGACCCTTATTGTTTTACCACCTGCAATTACAGGATGTAGTGTATGAAAAAGTGGCTTGGCATGGAAGCAACAGGTTTTACTGTAGACATGAAACCAGAATCTCAGGCTGAGTAAAACAACCCTACAGCCTCAAATTTCCCAAATCCATTTTCCTAGAGAATTCCAATGGAGTTCATTTTTCACAGGGAGCATGACAGGATTATGATAAATGTATGTGCTGTTGCTTTACTCCCATTCTTTGAATTTTGGCATACATTTTGTGGAGCCTGAATGAGGAAAGGTCAGTCTGATACCTGATCTTTATGAAAGACGAACTGTGGCTGGCACAGATTTAAAGTCCCTCCGTGTGTACAATGTCTTCAAACCGTGTTGCTTTTTGACCTGTGTTTGACTTGGCTGAACACTGACTTTTCATTCACCCCTAAACTAATGTGACTTTGAGTATGACAAAACACAGGCTCTGACATCGTATCTCACAACATATTTCCAAAGGAAATACGAAAAGACACAAAACACACAGCCAATTAATCAGAAAGAGACCAAGAGCTCTGTATCTGAGGACAGTGTCATAACAGCTGTTTGTGAACTAAATGAACTAATGTTTTTTCTAAAGCGCCTTTGTTTTCTGTTAACTTAATAACTTTTAAATGTCTTGGGTCAGACTTGAAGTAATTGAAAAGAACACTGCTCACCTTTACAAGAACTGGCCCCGATGAAATGCCGGGGGCAACAGTGGTGTTAGGCTGATGTGTTTGCTGATTACTCTGCTGCTCTGTGGTGGAGACGGGGTCGACTACATCTGAAGCAGACTGAGAGCTGAGCGTTGAAGAGTGCTAAGAAAAGCAAAGAGAGGGATCAGAAATCACATGATCCACTCGGTTAGTACACTAAAGCTGCTCCGTCTGTTAACTATCATCCCATGAAAGGAAAGCATCTCAGTTGAAATAACATAATCACACACAGCTTGATAAACACTCATCAAATTAAAAATGTTTGCTCACTATGTTTCATATTGAATAAAGTTTAATTAGATTACAATCTTATTTTTCTCTTATGCAATAATAAAGTAATAATCAGAATTAATAACATGAACATCCATAACTCGCAAGTTTTAAAATTGCTTAATAGTATGCTGTCAAGAAGGAAAGTTTGTGTACAGATGGTAACAGGTCAGAGGTTGTTGGTGATTTACTATTTAATAATTTGTCATAATATGGTCTTACCTGCGTGGGCGTGTTCAAGTTAGAGGTGCTATATGCAGCCTCGGCACCTCCAGAGTCTGGTGGAGAGGCCAAGGTGGAGCAGGGAGATTGCTGGCTCTTGGGCTGTTGTGGCGATAATGCATCACTGCTGTCTTCATCAAAGTTGTAAACATCTGAGACAGGTGGTGTCTTGGAGTCTGCCTTACCACCTGTGGGACCAACGTCGGCATTTGTCATTTGGAATATCAAGGATAATTAACAAAGGAGAAAGGAAGCAACTGAAGGACAGCAATCTGGCACTGCTTAAAGTTAAGGACACTGAGTTGTACTGTGCACAAATGACACTCCCCTCCCATTCTCCTGCCGGCGCACATTCACATTACTTCAGTCTCAATCATGCCTAAGCAGGATACACCACATCAAGACACTGATGGTTTCAAGAGTCAGAACAAGGAGATACTTCAACTTTGTTGAGGTTTTCTGGTCAGATACAGACCTCTCACATTTAAGAATTTACGGAATTGTACGACAGTGTAGTTAATTAATTGTCACGAGGAACTGTCTCATCTGCACCTCATGCATGTGACGTTTACATGCCATGTGCAATTGAACCTACTCAAGGACACCTCCTTCAACTGTGCCAGAGACCAGGAACCATTCTGTGCTTGAGCTCATCAGAACAAATCAGACTTCAAGGGTCAAAAGTGCCTGGGTTTGTATTGGGTTAATAGGTTGTCATTAATGATTTATGCCATAAATATCCCATGATTACAAAACAAAACTTGACTTTTCAATAACTACACCAGAGAGGTATTTGTAGGCCTTTTATATGATTATACAGTCATTTATGTAGAATCATAGATGTTCTTGGAGCTAGAGGGATGTAAACAGTGAAAATAACATTAAATATGCTAATGGAGAGCTGATTTAATATTCAGTGTATACTAAGTACTCCGTTTTATGGAGGTGAAGTGGGTGACCATGTTAAGGAGTGAACAAATGATATGATTTTGTAATCATGTTATGGGGCTGTTTCCATAATATGGTTGGTACCAGTAATGGCTGCAGCCTTAAAACCCAGTGGCTGAAACCTCGGGTGAAGGGAGCCATCAGGCTGAGAAAGTTCTTGGGAAGCTTGTGAGATCCCAGAAGGAGACGGAGAGAAGCAGTTGAAGAAGCAAAACATTTGGGAGAAGTTTTTCTTGGGCCAGTGGAACATGACTTATGGCTGGGCTCACAGAGATTCTGATAAACTGTTAAGACACCTCAGGAATGAGAAATGATGCTTTGCCAACACGGTTTACAACAAGGATAGAGTTCAGGTGACCTCAAATGAAGGTGATATAATCGGGCAATGGACCAACTGATAAAGCTGTAATGGAAGCAGACGGCATGGTGGGAACTCACTGAAGCTGCTAAAGTAGTGGCTTGGTAGTGGCAGGGCCCTGAGGGTGAATGAGATTTGCACCGAACTCTTTAAGGTACTCGATGTTTGAATGGCTGTCTTGGTTGACGCAACAATGCAGCAAAGTGTGGTGATCAGGAATGTTGCTCAACTAGTCTTCATGTGTTTGTGGACTTGGAGAAGGCTTACAACGGTGCCCCTGGTGGTGTCCTATGAGAGGTGCCTTGGAAGAATGGGGTATCAAGCTCTTTGTGATTCAGAGAAATTACATAGTTAGTCATGGCATTTTCCAGCACTGATTTTGTTCATAGCATTTATAGATGGATCATACCTTTGCTTTCTGGTCTTACGCAGCTTAAACTGATAATGTGAACTGTTCCTTCACTTTGATGTTGACCACTAAACAGTTACTCTATTCTGAGGCCGCCACCACAGTAAATAAATCAGGGCACCAAAACAGATAAAGAGGAAACTGACGGTTGACAGAGGTCAAAAGTTTAGTTTTGTGTCATTGTTTATGAAACTGAAAGCAACTGCTTTTGATCAATAATGTAAGTGTCAAACTAATGAGTAAAACTGATATATATTTTACCCTTCATGAGCTCCTCAACACGAGAGTCAACAGGCAAGATTTTCTTCTCAACCAGCTCCATGGGCCCAGGCCGCTGGGAAAGTTTCTCGTTGAGATCATCCGCCAGCCTGGCCCTCTTCAGTTTCATCTGTGTGGCCTGCAGAGAGGGCTCCACCTGTGCTTCTGATAAACACAAATCGGATGTTCACCAGTGATCTGGCCAGCATCAGTCAGTCTCTCGACTGGTTTGTCACCATGACTCACAACAAGCTTAGCCAGACCTCTCCAACAGTGGGTCAACCTCGAAAACGTGTGTGGTAATAGGACTCTTAAACGAGCAGTGATAAGTGCAGATGGATGAATAAGCACTTCAGTCACTTTGCTTATCAATAAGCTGTCATCCCTTAAGAACACAGGGGGGGATTACCTTGCAGGATGTGCATTTGGACCAGCTCGGAGCGCTGCGGTCTGCTGCAGAGCTTGTGCTTTAAGAAGTTCCCAGTCTTTTTTAAAAAGGGGAAAAAAAGAGGAAATATTAAAGGTGTTGTTTAGAGACAGATTGACATGTTGATAACATTGGTTGTGTCTTACCCTGGCTCTCTCCAGGTTGCGAATCTGCTCATGAAAGGCAGAAGGTGATTTCAGGGCTGGGAAAAAGTAAATGGACTGTATTCAAAATCAGGCATTTATATCTATGTTTCCTTTTGGTCTACTTTTCCTAAATATATACAAAAACAACACATATTATGCAACTTTAATAATTATGCATAGTACTGAGTTTAAAAAACCTTATAAACTAGCCTAAAGAAAGATTTGAAAATGGAATGAATGTGTTTGCACAAACCAGCTTCATTTCAGCATACGTGTTGTAGTCATGCTGGATGTTAATTCTAAATCTATCACAATTCAGTTTTTATATCATCAGCATTCATGTTTTTTGTGCTTCTGCATGAAAGTAGCATTCATAAGCAGGGCACATGATAGTCAAACAGGAAACATCAGATCCACTGACTCAAACAAAGAGATTGACCCATGCAGTGAGTTACCCTTTGATCACGCAGAATAAACTCATCTTGCTTTAGGCGAGGTCTGGCTCACCAACTAGTCACCTCTGATACATTATGATTTTATCTTTTTGGTTTAAGGATGCGCCGACCCGTGAGTGTCCTAAGGAATTTGTCAAAACATTCTTTCTTAACACATAAACTTAGCTGAACAACTTTCATGTTGTATGTCAGTGTCGGAGCAGGAGAGTTCTGTAGTGAAGAATATCCTGGAAAATCTGCGTGCAGGCTATGCTTGGCTGTGCCAAAGATTTTTTTTTTCCGGGGGGGGGGATTACCTCCACTGAAGGCCCAGTCACTGACTCATGTAGCCATGTGGAGTCAGAGGAGCAGAAAACATGCTTACAGTGGGCTTTTCAGGACAGAGCATGAAAAAACGAAGAGGTATGTCTTCTTCTCCCACTAGCTTTCCAGATATCAGCAGGATTTTGTCATAGTCTCAGCTTATCCTTTACAGGCTGTACTCTTGGACAAAATGTTCACCCAAAGAAACGGAGTAAAGAGATTGAGTCTGCACCCCTTTTGTCACATCAAAGAATGGTGCTGCAGAAGGGCTGGTCTTTTCAGGTTCAGCACAAAAGAGTTGGGTGATGTAATAATCTGTAGTAACGTTGGCAGAATATGGAACTGAAAAAAAAAAAAAAACCTCATGTGATTCTTCTATATTCCCTTGAACCTTTATTTGTAGAGTGTATGAACAAAAGATACTTCATGTTTCATGTTCTCATTAACTTCAGCTCATTTGTTGCGATATATCGGAAAAGGTTGTACAGTAAAGCTTTTATCACTTTGCCATTCCTTCTCACAACGCTTATAGGCTCTCTGGCATCAAATATACCAAGCCATTAACCTTTTCAGTTGCTATTTCATCCCATCATTATTTCACACTGCGAATAAGTCTTAAGGTGCACATTTGTGTGGGGTTGTCATTATTGCATTTCTAAAATTCTCCACACATTCCTTATTGGGGCCGGGTCAGAAATGTAAGCAGACCAGTCCTTTGTAATGTGTGAATTAAGTGTTGATGTATTGTCTTGTTCAATAATGCACGGAAGGATTTAGTCTTGAAGTCACCACATGTTGCTCTAACATCTCAGTATACTTTTCTTCATTAATGATGTCATCACAGAAAAGCAAAATAAGCAGATACAGATGATAACAGACTGTAGGATTTGGACGTGTTGCCAAAAACAATTAGGATGGTCCTTTTTGTCAGTTTCTTCAAAAAAAAAAGAATCCTAATTTGTCTGATGTCAATGTTTTCATGCAATTATTGGCGACTTTTGTGGAAATAACTTATGTATGAAATCATCCTTGCGATCACATTTTGACATCCCCTGTTTGAAATCAGTAACATTATTATTTTTTCTTTCTTCTCATTTCTAGCAATAAATTATCTCT
This sequence comes from Arrhamphus sclerolepis, assembly GCA_037176975.1. Taxonomy (NCBI): domain Eukaryota; kingdom Metazoa; phylum Chordata; class Actinopteri; order Beloniformes; family Hemiramphidae; genus Arrhamphus; species Arrhamphus sclerolepis. The sequence continues at coordinate 5,584,684 of JBAMYA010000023.1, read as the reverse complement.
ATGCCAACTTTATTTTGGAAGATGTTGCAGTTCTGAAATGCAAAAATGGAACTGATGAGAAAATAACATGAAATATTTTGTTTGTAAAGAGCTAAAGTCATGGTTTAATTTAAGTTTTTTTAAATTTGGATTAACATAATTCCAATTCTATTAAATTGTCTGTCTGGAATAAAACAATATGATGTGCAAATGACTCTAAATGTTATCTGAGGAATATAGCTATTTCTCTCTTAATTGATCCACTGTTTTTAATCAGTTAGTTGCTAATTAATCTCAATGTTTTATTTTTTAATCATCCATAAAATGACACAAATACCTAAAACTTTGCTTTTGTACCAGAGCAAACTGCCACCTTGACCAGTCAGCATGAGTTCCAACCAAGACAAATAAAACTTTTAATCTGAAATCATATTAGAGTTTCTATAAATACAGCAGCAAATCCACAGTCACAACACGACTGGTTCTGGCTTTGTTTGACCATGCAAGGTATGCTAAAAATGTAGAGGATAAGAGTTCATGTTGTCGTTAAATGACATATTAGCAAAGGTTAAATCGCCTTTTTTGTTTTTCTGCCCTCATGGGAGGAATAAAAATGTAAATAATAAGGGATCTCTGGATTTTTCTTCTTTTTAGTAATGTCATTTCCTCTGCCCCATTCAAGTAAACAAAATTATTGTGAACACTGAGCAATGGGCAAGAGCTGCAGTTGTGATAGCAATACTCACGTGGCATGATACCTTGCTCCACGAGCTGCTCCCGAGTTCTCCTCTGCTGCAGACAGAGCTGGAGGACTGTGGGAGAGCAGAAACACAAAAGTCAGTGTTAAACATTTACCATTCATAACCACCTCCGCTGAGTCATCTCACAACCATCTTTGGCTTTAGAGTCTGAAACCTGCAAGACTTTGGATGAAACAAAAATACTTATTATTTCTCAATCAATACGCTACCCTGAAGGCTTAACAGTAAACCCAGCTCACCACCACAGACATTCTGTTCACTTCCTGTATGGTTTGAAGTATGGGGTTGTTGAGGGTACCGCAGCTGGCCCTGAGCAGCGGGACTGACCGAGAACCTTCCTAATCAGAGGCGATATCTCTGTCAGGATGTCTCTAATGCAATGAGGAAACAAGGTACTGACAGACTAGGATGCAAACATGTGAAACAGGAATTAATGATGTGCTGGTCAAGTCAGTAGTGTCTATTTTACAAAGTGGTTTTAAAACTTAATTTGGGTTGGACTGATGAATTATTGGTTACATTTGAGTGTAACATCAAAAATATGACAATTGTCCTGAGGAAAATAGCTGGATTTTGCATGCTAACTTAACATACAGTACTTGGACAGTCCTCCATGTTATTTTCCCAAAAATGTAAACTAGAGTAAGATCCTTCTTTAAACATTTATAAACAAGTCAGCGTGGATATGCTATTTCAGTAGAATAACACTGCAGCATGCAAAAACAAAAAAAGAAAAAAAAAAACAACAAAAACAGTTGTACGACATGGCAATGTGCGATGGTGACAAACGAGGAAGCACAGGACGCTCTTAAAGTAACCAATGAGGTTAGTTGAGCTGGATGGACTGAGTGGCTCGGGGAGGGTGGGTGGGGGGACGGCTCCCACTCAAACACACAAACGCAGACCTGCTCAACTCTCCTGGGAAAGACGCTGCGACTGAGCAGGCCTCTGTGACTCACTCGAGCAAAAATAAACTGGGCAGCTGTGAGAACAAGGCCTGGGAACCATGAAATTTGGGGGTAGTTAAAGGGGTGGGATCTACACTTGTATGTTGAGCCGAATGGATGTTCACGGGCTTCGACTGGTGAGCAAGAAAATGCAGAGTGACAAGAGCTGAGGCGCAGGGTGGAAGGCAGAGTCAACTCTCTCCAAAACGGAGAGCATTGTATGCCTACTATGTTTTCTATTACAGAATCAGACCATGGGGGGTTGTGGTCAGCTTGAGACTGATCATATCAGAAGATAGCAAAAATATTTCCATTGGTTTGTCTCAATACTTATATCCACTGTGACTTGGAAAGAATGCCACAAGCAAGAAAGTTTATTAATGCATACTACTACAAATCAATAACATCAAAAGCTGCCCTCCAGCACGATGTGGGGAAAAAAAAAAAAAAAAAATCTTGTTTTTAATTTGAGCATCCCTACTGGGGTACAGCTCATGCCTGGGGTCCTCCTCATCACTTTGTGTCATCCTGTGTTCACTCTGAACCCTGGCTAACCTTTCTGTGATGCAAACGGTCTCTGTACTTCTGCTCACCAGCAAAGTGTAAACAGAGGTTATGGAGAAACAGAGAGGGGCTCTGCTGGAATCCTTGTCTACTGATGTAATCTCTAATCTCAGACCCATGTTGTTTTCAGCAAATCATCCCTGGAGGTCTCCCATCAGTCTTTTATTATTATTATTATTATTATTATTATTATTATTAGTGAAACAGTACAAATCATTTGTGTTGGCCAGAGAAAACTGAATTCATTGTAGATACAGAATGAAATAGATAATGTTGACTTTATTGTTCTTAATATCAAGATTCAGGAATTTATAACCAGCATTTTTGAATTTGTTTTCTATGTGATTATTAATTGAGCAACATAATTTTTTTTTCCAATCAAAAATAACCTCAAACCACAGTCCAAGTGATGAGAAACGTATTTGTTTTCCTCCCAACAAAGTGGGTGTGTCCTCCAACTCTGTATTACAATACAGATGCGCACATATTTTTAAAATTTTTTGCCCTTTATGATGTAAAACATGAATGTTTCATGTACGAATCTAGTTTGATGAAGCATTAATTACTTTTCCTACCTCTTTCTTCGTGCATATTTTGTGTGATTCATCTCCATAAAGTCATATAAACACAATGTTGCACATGCTCGCATACACTGCCTATCGGCGAGAGGTATTATTATCACTGACCACAAAAGCTTGATTAACAAATATACGCCTGACAGGTGTTAAATGTTTAACAAAACCTAGTATAGTTCCTAAACAGCAGCAACAAGGCAGCTGTGTTGGGTTTTATAGTTTCAGCAAAGTAATTTGCTGCTGTTGAATGCAAACAGGGAAGATTAAAAATATGCAAATAATGATTACAATCTTGATCTGCAGCATATCTGACTATTGTACTTCAAAGGGAAAAAAAGCACAGTGTGCACATACATTACAGGAATTAAGTCATGCTTGTATCATGTGACAGAAAACCAAAACAGTGTTTAAAACAGTATGATTATAAACCTGGGAAATGTAACCAGACAAGCTTTCCATCTCAGTTCTAATTACTCAAATGTGCAGTGAATGTCCTGCAAGAATAACTCTTGTCATGCAGATGCATTTTTTTTTTTTGTGTTACAACAGCCTGCCTGCTTTTTTAGATTATATGTGTGTTTAAAAACAAAAGAAAACAAAAGGTTCAGGTTATACTAATAAAAATGCAATAGAAATAGAACCAAGAAATGTTTGGTAGGTTATAGAAAGAAAAAGCACCTGATTTGAATTTACCCCTGCAGATGGAGGGGGTCTCCACATCAAGGCAGGCCATAGAGGACAGTGGTGGTTTGCTTGGTGGCCAGATCTGGAGTCCCATGGAGCGATGAGGCCAGTGAAGATCGAAGAAGTCATGGAGAGGGACAAAAATCCCAGCTCTGAGCGAACGATAGCTTGTTCGCTGTCTCTGCCTCTCTCCCTCTCTCTCTCTCTCTGCTGGCCTCAGCGGGACAAGTTTGTGTGTGTATGTGTGCGCAACTAAGAATGTATGAGTGCACAGTCAACGTCAGGAGGAGGGAACACAGGGTTGCTCAAGTTAACCCTCACTGGGTGACTTTGCTCCTATCACTGAGCACGGCAGCACAGATCCACGTGGACCTTTTAAATACTTTCAGGATACAATAGTAGATAATATTTCATGGTGTGAGGAAATTCACTCAGAGGGGGATCAAATCCATTACTGAAACCAATAAAAAAGCAAATCAAAACAAGCTTTTGGAAGTTTTGCTGACGCACATATCCATGAGAAACAGAAACAGCAAAAAGTGTCTACGCTTTTGTTGCACTAAATAACAACGACAAGTACACTCACACTGGATCCTTAGGGACGTTGAAGCTTACTTCCAGGAATTTGCAAATAACTAAAAACAACTTGTTTTTACATGTATGATGATAGTTTCCATTGTTGTTTTCCATTATAATACCTCTTTTTTTATATTTTAACGTCAGTTTGACTTTGAACCTCAGGGAGAAGTAAATGAAACTTGAATGTCACTTTTTTTTCTTTTTAAATGTGAAAACTGACAATCTCAGATGGAACAAGAGCCAAAGATGCAGTGACATGTCAGAGAAAATGCTTAATTTTGTCCTTCAGTCTTGCTCAGATCCCATTTGTGACTACAAACATACCAAAAGGAAATGAGATAAAACACAATTACACTAATTATGGTAAGTTCCCTTTATCTCAGGGATCGAAACGGGCTGGTAAAAGCAGCAGAGGGAGCAAGTGATTCCACAGAGTGTCTGATGCCAAGGTGAAGGTACAATCACACAGTCCTCAGTCCTCCAGCTGCTGCTACGATGTGTCTGGACAGGACGATGTGTGCTTCAAGACCTTCAGAATGCTGTGTTTGGAATAATTAATAGGATCAAGGAATATACACATGAAACAGTGTGGGACAAGGGAAACATGGAGTTGATAAAAGAAAGCGAATTGGTGAAGCACAAAATCTTCTGACAGCTCGCTGTTGGGACTGAATAATAGTTAACAACATGTCAACATGATGAAAAATGTGAGCGCTGTAGGAGCAGCTTCGGGAATGTAGTCAAAACATCTTCCAGCATGTCACATAGTTCACATTTTGTAATTCTACTGGTATTAATAATGACAACAATAATAATAAACTACAGACTTTTAAGGATGTTTTACTCATGTTTTTTTTTGTCCTGCTAGAACTCACAGCAGTAAAAAAAAGAAAACAAAACCAAAAACTGTTTCAAATCATCAGCAACACAATTTACATAAAAACCCATATATAAAGTATTACTTATATTGATGATTTCAACCTCAGTTTCTTTAAAGCAGTAAATCAATTGCACCTTTGACTTTCTGGCATGATGATTATCACACTCATTACACGTTTCCCTTTGGCCAGTCATTTATAATCGCTCTTTAAATATGGAGTGTGTTTGCAGCTGTTACTACAAACCAAAGTTTGTTTCTTGGTGCAGGATGGATGAGGAAAACTACAACAAACTCATTGTGCTCAAGAATTCCAGCAATTGATGATCGGATCTGCAGATTTACCCACCAATATTATTACCTCTTTATTATTGCCACCAACCATTATGTTATTGGACTGTGTCTCACATCGGCTTAGGTTTTAAGGAGATTCTTGAATAACACTATAAACCAAATGTCAGTGTATGGTTCATTTTGTTTTAAAACCCCAAATGTTTGGCCTCAATAGCTTACTCACCACAACCCGCACCACTTTTACATTTTTACAGCAGCTGGAACTAACTAAGTTTTTAAACTCACTATAAGTTAAAGAACTTAGACGTTTCTCTAAACGTTTAAATGCACATGTTGAACCGTTAAGGTGATTAAATGCAAAAATCACAAGTGTCTGATTTATGAATCGATCACTGGTTTAATGACATTGTTTTATTTTAAACGGTCCCTTTTATCATGCTGTTCACATTTAGACATCATGAGACGAAGATGAAACCTGACAGTCGTTAGGTTGGTTGCCTGGCTACCGCGAGGCTTCAGATGGGATGTTGTCACTGATCTCAGAGAGTAACAGAGTCACCAGCAGGCTGAACAGACACAAGACCGGAAGAGTCACAGAAAGACATAAAAATGGACTTTCTTTGGCAGACTTTTTGTTGTTGTTGTTGTGGTATAACCACATATGTTGTTTGCTTTTATTCCAATAAATAACTTGAACAAATTAGCATTGCATGCTTCTGCATAAATGCTCTACTCTTATGATATAATATCTCTGTAGCATGAACTTTTTACTTTTCCATAAATTTCACCCAAATAGCCCTACTTTTTTTGTGAGCAAGAAGGAAAAGAAAGGTGTAAAAGATGGTGGTGTATGGTTTAGAGACTGTGGCACTGAAGAAAAGACAGCAGGCAGAGTTGGAGGCAGCAGAAGCTGAAATGTCGAGGTTCTTTTTGGGAGTGATGAGAATAAATAGGATCAGGAATGAGTACATCAGAGGGATGTTAGCTGTTTTGGAAAGAAAGAGAGAGAGGCCAGACTGAGATAGTTTGGACATGTACAGAGGAGGGATAGTGAATATATCAGTAGAAGGAGGATGAGGTTGGGACTACCAGACAGGAGGCCCAGAGGAAGACCAAAGAGGAGATTTATGGATGTAGGACATGAAGTTAGTTGGTGTGGGAGAAGAGGATGCAGGAGGATAGGGGGTTTGATGAATGATTAACTGTGGCGACCTCTGAAGGGAACAGCTGAAAGGAAAAGAAGTGTAAACACACACACACACAAACACACATAGAGATAAATATAAATATATGAATATATGCTTTGCACAGTCTGCATCTGGGGTCCTGTTTGGTGTGGTAGTTCCACAAACCACCACAAGGATGACTGAAGAATATGAAACGTGCTGCTAATTTTGCAGCCAAAAACACTTAGTCTTCATCTTAGTTTGATTTTATTTAGATTTATTCTACCTATAGACTCTCATAAAGAGAGAAAAAGAAGTAATTTCATGTTTTACAGTCAACATTCAGCATATAATAACTTTTTAAAAATGATTCTGATATTCCATCCATCCATTATCTATACCCGCTTTGTCCTGTGCAGGGTCACAGGAGTCTATCCCAGCTCACTTTGGGTGTCCAAGATCCAGGGTGACACCCTGGACAGGTTGCCAGTCCATCACAGGGCCACATGTAGGCAGATAACCATTCATACTCACATTCTCACCATCCACTCCCACTCAGCGACACACCCGCTGAGGAGAAGATGTTGGTAATTGGAAGCTCCATTCTTACAAATCTGAAGTTCTCGACACCAATGACCATAGTCAGGCCGTTAATGACCTTCTCATGGCTTCTGACAGTGGACCTGTCTCTGTTTTTGTCCTCTTGGATCTCAGCGCAGCATTTGGCATCACTGACCACAAGATTCTTCTTAATAGATTAGAGCAGGTTGTTGGACTTAGAGGAACTACATTTGGATGATTTAAGTCATATTTATCTGACTGTTTTTAGTTTGTTCATGTAAACAATGATTGCTCCAATTGCACTAGGGTCAGCTGTGAAGTACTGCAGGGTTCTGTTCTTGGACCGTCACTTTTCACTTTATACATGCTTCCTTTATGGGAAATCATTCGGAAGCATAACATAAATTTTCACTGCTATGCAGATGATACTTAGTTGTATTTATCCTTGCAACCACAGAAGCTAATCAAATAGCCTCATTAGATGCAAACATTAAAGATGTGAAGACGTGGATGACTGGAAATTTCCTGCTTCTTAATTCAGATGAAACTGAAGTTATTGTAATTGGTCCCAAACACCTTTGGGAGGCACTCTTGAGCTGTACAGTTAATCTGGATCACATTATCTTAGCCTCTACCTCTATGATAAAGCTCCAATCTATGTGAAAAATCTCATAGTTTCTTGCCGTCCTAGGATACTCTGCTCCCTGAATGCAGGTTTATTTGCTGTTCCAAGAGCCTAGAAAGGATGGAAGAGCTTTCAGCTATCAGGCTCCTCTATTGTGGAATCAACTCCCGACCTTGGTCTGGGAGGCAGACTCCCTCTCTACATTTAAGGCTAGAGTTTAGACCTTATTTTTATTAATAAAGACGTTAAATCTGTAGTCTTTTAGACCACCTCCTAGTTATGCTGCTATAAGCCTAGGCTGCTGGGAGAGTCCTTTGGACACTGAGCATCTATCCTATCGTAGTTCCAGACTGTCCTGAATCATTTAATAGAATCAGCGTTGGCTATCTTCAGTGGTCTCACTCTCTTCTCTCTTCTCCTTTTTCAGGCGGTCTCATGATGATGTTCTGGTGGTGATGCCATCATGGTTAAGCTGTGGTTCAACTGCACCTGTCGATTGGATGCTGCTGTCGGATGTTCGTTGGTGTGGCCTCCTGCAGTCCAACCCACGGACCATCACATATTTATATATAAACTTATTAGAGCCATCCATCCATCCATCCATTATCTATACCCGCTATTTCCTGTGCAGGGTCATGGGGGTCTGCTGGAGCCTATCCCAGCTCACTTTGGGCGAAAGGCAGGGGTCCACCCTGGACAGGTCGCCAGTCCATCGCAGGGCCACATATAGACAGACAACCATTCACACACTCACTCACACCTAGGGACAATTTAGGAACACCAATTAACCTAAGGAGCATGTCTTTGGACTGTGGGAGGAAGCCGGAGTACCCGGTGAGAACCCAAGGAAGCATGGGGAGAACATGCAAACTCCACACAGAAAGACCCCTGTGGAGGAACTTATTAGATATCTATACATATTAATGTTTTATATTTATTACATACCTCTACATAATACAATGTATATATTTTTTATACCAGATGCTCTTGTATTACATATTGTACACGTCTATACATTCCTCTGTCCTTCATGCCCACTGTCCTAATTCTCCTGATTACTGAAGCATTACTCCTCCACCACCATCCCTGATAATTAATTGATATGAGATGTTAAAGTTGCGCTGTGCATTATAGCCTAACATGCACTCCTGGGAAAATTTGACACTTTCCTTCCACTCATGAGTAATGAACTCCAAGTCATTTGTTAATAATCTTATAACCATTTCCAGACTGATGGGCAACAACAACTGCTTCTCCAAAATCATTGCTGACGTTCGTAACGCACTTGACTAACAATATCCAGCATAAATTTAGTTTTCCATAATCTGTTTTGGTATCTTGGCTTAAATCTTTTTGAATAAGTAATAATACATTGTAATATGTCATCTCAGGTTATATTTAGTTAATTGTAAGTCTTTGGATCAGATAAAGTTGTAAATTTTCCTGATACTCAAAACCAGAGGGTAAAATCTTTATTTTTATGTCTCTACATAATACCACCAATTGAGACCAAGATATTGTTTTTTCATATGTATGAGATGATATTTTCATTCCACTCAGAAATGCCTTGACATAATTAATCATACCAGATTATTGAGGCTGATTCTGGCAAGATTGGTGAGAACTAGAATAGTAAACATGGTCAAAGATATTTTATTGCTGTTTGGAATTACAAAGTCCAAAGAAATTACTTCCAAATATACTTGCTGTTGACTCAAAGGCAGTACAAGTCTATCCCACAACAATACTAATAGTGTTGCTGTAAGCTATACAATTAACTAAGTTAGTTCCCAAGAAAAATGTGGCATTAGAGCCAATTAAACAATGAAAATGCCTGGGTAAAGGCAATCTGATCTAATTCCTTACTTCCTCACACAAGCAAATCAGTAAAAATATTTGTTTTTCACAGTGGCTTTCATCTTAAATTGTATACAACGTTTTACCAAACTCAGATCTGACCATTTTTAGGTCTTCATGTTCTCATTCTCATGTTCTCGCAGCAGCAGCAGCAACAGCTTATTGACTGCTGGAACAAAACTTTATCAGACCTCACTGAACACAGCTCATAGTCATCCAGAAGCAATAACTCAGGTTGGAAAGCAGAAATTATGTGATGGTAATCTGTTAAAGAAGAGACATTGATTTTGATTTTCCATTAATGGATATTTTCCTGTTTTAGTCATAAAAACTATATGTGAAACATGTGCAGTGACATCCGGCTAAAACTGAAGCTGAAACTGCATGTTGTCGCAGAATGGATTTGCATACCAGTTGATATAATACATTGTGCATGAGATACATATGAATTATTATAAATATGACTCTTTCAACAGTGTTTTTTGTGGGATTTTTTTAATGATTACCATTATCATCTTGTCCTGGAGTTACAGTGTACTTCCCCAAATTTTCCTCCCATGTACTTGACAATCCATCTTTCTTTTAACCAGATAGGGTTTCATTTAATATCAAAGCTGTCATTAATGAAACTGTATAGATTTTATTAATCATCCTTAGCTTGTTTTTGCTTTGAATACAGGGCCCAGCTTTAAAATGTTAAATGTTAAAAACACTGTAAAAAAACAAACAAAAAAACAACTTCCTTTGCTGGTGGTGCCTGCTGATGGGCACATTGTAATCGCATTCAGGTGGTCTGTGATGAGAGAATCATCCATATGGCCCCTTCCAGCTCACTTCGGTATTTCCAATAAAATCTGGAGTGTGTCATGCTCCTGGTGGAAAATGGGGGGCTCTAGGAAGACTCATGGGGGGCCTGGATAAGACGTACATTAGAAAGTAATCCAGGTGCACTTATGCATCTAGATTATTTCAAATCTTGATTATATGGAGGACATGCCTTTATATAACACGCTTTTTATCCTCAGGGTCTGAGCCAACTCCTCACTCAATTAAATTCATTTTGTGTAGCAAACACATGTCTGTGCTTTTACACCAGAGACAGATGTTTGGTTTAATACAAAGTATGAATCTATTAATAATACTATTTCTCAAACTACTGAGTTTTGGAATGTGGGTGACTGATTGTATGGTTTCAGTGATCCTTTAGCTCTTGTAGCAGAGTTATTTGTCATGGTAGTGAAAGGTTTTAGTGGTTGCCATGGCATTACCTGTTGTTAACAACAACAACAACAACAGAAAATAAAGAAAAAAAATTAAAGCAGTAGACAAGAAAATGTGCTTAAAAGTTGGGATGCAAATTCTAATATCTGTTCCTTAAACATTACCTGTTAAATGGATAAAGAAATGAAGAGGATCAGCATATTTAATAATGCTTAGAGAGCTTTTCTGTGCTGCTGAAGAGGCTGCAGGAGAGTCTCCGCAGAACTCACTATCTGCAAATCCCATGCAGGCCAATGCAGATGGTGGGAAAGCCAGAGTAAAATCCCTAAGGGCCTCCAGTTTTCTTTGAAGCTGTGCTACAAGCAGCAGCCACAGGAGGCTAAAATAGGCAGGCCTGTGGCCACATTGGTCACATCGAAATCATCTCCAGAAACGAGCAGTTGTACACTCAGGGAAGAGTACTGACAGCTGCTTGCAGGAAACCTGCAGTTTACAATTTGCATTTGTTGGCCCTCAACAGAATAAAGCAGGAGTAGCTAATTAATGAATACATGGATACTGCCAACTACACCATCTGTTTCAATGAGATTAATAACCACTCGATATCTAAAACAATTAAATGAGATGCAAAGGCGTGCCAAAACTATGGCTTTTCCTTGACAGTCAAATAAAGTGAACATTGACCTTATCTATTTATGACTGATCTCTTAGACCCACAGAAATTGAACCATTTTGACTGCCAATAGCTGTTTTGCAGTTGATTAATGATTGTAAGAAACTGCAAAGCATCATACTGCTAAAGAGGTGCCGAGGGAGCAAAACAGCGGAGAATCATACCAGAAAATGTTTCAACTACGGAAGGCATAAAAGCCGTGCAATGAAAAGCACATCATAGTATCCACCAATAGGCTCAATACTTTAAAGAGGATGGACTGTGGACCGTGCTGCTAAAAATAGCAGATTGTGTAGTAACTGCAAGCTGCATGATGAGGAAAAAATGTGTGTGTGTGTGTGTCTGGGGTAAAATAGTATCCCCACAATCTTAAAGTCATGTAGGAATAATAAAAAAAAAAAAGCTACAATAGCCAAGGGTGTGTAACCCCATCACACTTCCCCTCTAACATTCCCTGATTTCAACAACCATGACTTTCCCGAAACTCTAATTAACCCTCTAGTGGCTGTTGCACAGAGCAGTTGCACATGACACGAGCATTTGCCCTCCCCTTCACGTTGGATCCAGCTAGAAGTGTGCTTGGCAGGGGGTCGGTTAGGAGTCAACCACGGACAAAAATAACTACTTGTTTGCTCACTGGCATGCTGCAACTCGTGGTGTGTTGTTCTGAGAGTCAGACACTGGCTTTATTTTTGTCTAATATAACAGCAGACTTGCAAAGCCAGTAACACTGATAATGTATGCAGCGTAAATTGCAGCTTCCAGAAAACAGTTCAGGAAAACGGTTCCCGAAGGACTCAAACATGCAAAGAAATACATTACATTAATTCTGTCCTTCAAAATATGTCTTGCTTGCTTAGCTTGACGAGATATCAGCAAAGTTGAACACTTATTTCATTTAACAAAAATCATACTGTGAATCTTTCTGTTTGATAAAGCTTAATTTTGAACATTTTCTCCCTGATCGTGCCGTCATGTACCCTCCATCATCGCAACTAAGTGGTATGCAGACCAAGTTTTTTGTCCCCAGAAAAAGGTCAGGAATAATATTTGTTCGTTGGAATAACCGTAACCATGGTCTCGGCCTCAGACAGACTGACAGTTAAAGCAACAGGGTTTTAGAACACAGTCCAGACCACAGGGAGGCATTAAACGTTTTATAGATGCCCGGCAACATTTTTCTTTGTTTTGTTTTTTTTTGTTGTGTGTTTTTTCTTTTTTTTTTTTCGAATGGACATTACAAATTTCACTGGAGGACGCAATAAATGACCATCATCCAAATGTTTCTCATGGTCAGTAGTGAGTTATGATAAAATACAGCTGAAAACATCTGAAAAGCAAAGGCTTATACGTAAAACCTGGAAAGACACTAAAAGAGAGCCTTTTCGTGTCCGTCACATATGCTCCCCCTATTCATCTGCTGTCATCCCCCTGCAACTGATTTACTTCCTGGCTCTGCTATGGGAAACAGTGAAGTTACCCTGATTACAGACATTTCCTTCCTCCACCATTCACAGCAATGCCTGGAATTGCTGCACTATTTACTCAGGCCTGAAGCAGTCAACTGCAGATCCCACACCCACATGGCATATGCATCATGGGTTACAAAGGCCAAGGGTCCCTGGGAGAATAGTTGTTCTTAATCCAAACAGAAAAAAAAAAGAAGTTGTTTTTCACAAGAGACATGATTCTGTTGGATAATCTGACCAGGTTGGGTGGCAGTTGACAAGGTTATGTTTTGCCTGCCGTGGGACCTTTGACAAGATCCCAAACTGGATTTATAAAGTTTATAAAGCTGTCTGGAAATAGTTTGCATCTCATTTGATTTGGCGCCACCTAAAACCAACTCCACCCCCCCCCAACACACACACACACACACACACACACAGACACACACACAGACAGACACACACACAGACAGACAAGGAGGAGGAAAAACAAG
>JBAMYA010000023.1:5534532-5550136 GCA_037176975.1 Arrhamphus sclerolepis | reverse complement strand
AAAAAGGGTCAGTATGGTAGCTAGAAACCCTGGCTGCACAAACAAGATGGGCTTTTTAATAAAGGTGACAAGAGCAGAGACGAGTCTCTGAGGGCAGAAATGGAGGATTTTAGATGTGTGTGGAAAGCACAAAAAGTCTGAATGTTTTTTTTTCTTTCAATTGCCTAAAATCAGATTTTTGATTATTATTTCTATTTTTTTTTTCTCATAGTGCTCAACACACGTAGTGGTCATTCTAGTCAAAGAAGCCATAAAATGTCACTGAAAAAAAGAAAGTAAATGGGAAAAGAATAATGGAAAGACATCTGTTTCCCTCAGTAGTGGTGGAAGTTAGAGCATTACTCAAACGCTGGGAGCAGACAGAGTAGGTAACATTAATTGTATTTATCCAACAACTGATGAAATTACAGTGAATGTTGGACAGAAGTCAAAGAAAAATAAATAATTTTTGACATCACAGAGGTCAGAAGAGAAGACATAATGCATATACCATGCAGCAACTGAAAGATTACATTTAAACAAACTGATTGTCTCATCTGGAAAATGTAAATTCAGGACCAGCCAGGACAAAGAGTTACATATCTGAAAAAATAAAACGTGAGCATATCATCTCTTGCCCTTAGAGTTGACTTTGCATGATTATAAATTTGCAGGCTATGCTTCAACAAGTGTTTAGGTTTTTTTCCCTCTCCAATACAATCAGTTTTATCATTCTTTTGAGAGGATGCAGTCCCTTTTTATGTCCACAAGGTGTCCCACTGACATAAAAAGTGGATTATATTTTACAAATTGAAGCAATTTGTGTGACTTCCACAAGCATGGGCTCGGCAGGATTCAGACAAACAACCCATATGATTATTTGAAAGTGCTTGAAACTAAGCAGATTGATGGGTGAGATGTTAAACTTTGAATCGTAAAGGAAGCACAGGAAATAACTTTCAAATGACACGAGAAGCAATAATATTCAGACGCTTCATTTTCACCTCTTTATTGTTATTATGATGAGTATCACCACAAAACTATAATTCCAGTGAAAACATATTATACAGACGCCTTTGTTTGCTCTGAAATGATTAAACGTTGAGGAATGAACAGAGATTTGCCTTCAAGTGACTTGTGATTAACAAGGTAAAACTAGCAGCGCTGTTAATGGGAAGTTGTTGGGTTTAATTGCTTGTGTTGGTGGAAGAAAGAGTGGGAGGTCTAGAGGAAGAAGGGTACAACGCCGTCATCTGCCTCCACTTACCAGTCTGATGTGCTGCTGGTTCTATCAACCATCTCCAACAGCCACAACCACAAACTCTGAATGGAACATCCTGCCTATCCAGCTCCATGACACCAGAACACTGATTCTTAGCCAATCTTTGACATTTAGCTGATGCTGGCATTTTATTCTTGTGTTTTTTTTTTTTTTTTTTTTTGTTTGTTTGTTTTGTTTTTTTAATTTTCTGCTCATCTCTCTGAAGAGAATAAGCAAAGAACAGGGCTGACCAGAGAGGAAGGCTGGGTTGTTTTTCTAGCATCTGCCCTGATCCACTTGTTTCCCCAGAGCTGTAATGATGTGGTGGCTCAGAGATGAAGGATCCTCCCTGAAGCATGTGCTTGTTTCTGAACAATTTATTGCGTTGCTCTGCTCACACGCAGTATGTCTAACATGCAGGGTAATTATCAGTGCAGCCCATATGTACATGTTTCATCTGTTTCTTTCTATATTTACGAGCAGCCCTCTTCTACTATCTCCCGTCTTTCACGCATGAAACAACTTCCTTTGTTCTCTATCATTTACCTTGTCTGAAATATTAACTGTAACCTGTCCGGTCTTGTTCTTGTCTTTTACACTGCCGCAGCCCAATTTCAACTGTATCAAGAAAAACAACAGTAGTCGGAGGTTGTGTGTGGAATGTGCCAAACAAAACATATAAAGCTGCAAGCCGAATGTTCAGTCAACTTAGGTGGTCTGGTGCTGTTCATTGCTGAAGTTGACCCTCATACTTTCGGTCTGGCTGAACCTCTTAAGGGGAAAAACAACATTAAGGCTAATGCAACACATTAAATACTGTGCTATATCAGCATTCTTCCATTTTAAGACTGCAGCTTGTGCAGTTAAGGACTTTGCCTGTGATGCTGTGCACCACAAAAATGAAAAAAAAAAAAAAAACACACCACAAAAACAATATAAAACTGCTATTTGACACTCAGTCGATCTAATCCATCTTTTCAATTTGGTTTTACCAGATAATGGTGTGTTTAGTGTAACATATTTGTACTTAAAAGTCCTTGACAACATATATTTGGAGTCCTGAGAACTTCGAGAACCCTGTCACTTTCACCTCATTTCCATTCGCTTCTTTGCACTCATGTGATGGGTGGGAACCTCGATGTTCTCTGACATAACTGTGAACACCCTCCTTCTAGTGATGTCTGGACTGTAATCTGTCTGGCAGGCATTGAAAAATCTGAACATGTGAGGTGATTTTCAAAAAGAATGCACGTGTTATGCTAGCTAGCACTGGGAAACTATGCAGCAATCTGTTTCTGTCAAATGAATAAATAAATTCTTTCAGTTGTTTGACTTTGTGGTAAAACTGAATGGGCTATGAATATAAACTATAAAAAACGCTAAATAAATTAGTTAATTGGAAACTAGTCAATTTATCTAAAACCCCAATTCCAAAACGTTGGGGTGCTGTGTAAAACAAATAAAAACAGAATGCAAAGAATTGCAAGTATGCATGAATATATTTTACTCTTAATTGAACTTAAAGAATAAAACACATCTATCCATTTAATGGAGAATATGAGTCCATTTATGACTTTGATGGCAGCAACATTTCTCAAAAAATTGGAAGAGGGCAGTGTTTACTACTGTGTAGCATCCCCTCTTTCAACGACTGTCTGCAAACATCTGGGAAGTGAGAAGACCAGTTTTTTTTTTATCACATACCAAATGTATTCCTTTGGTGAAAAGTCTGGACTGCAGACAGGCCAGTTCAACACTCGGACTCTTCTCCTGTAAACTCATACTGTTGTGATGGATGCAGTCGGTGGTTTGGCATTGTGTTGCTGAAATATGCAAGGCCTTCCCTGAGAGAGATGTTGTCTGGATGGGGGCAGATGTTGCTCTAAGACCTCCATGTACTCTTCAGCATTGATGGAGCCTTTTCAGATGTGTGAGCTGACCGCCATAGATACTGATGCAACCCCAGAACATCAGAGATGCAGGCTGTCTGCTAACAAGCTCTCCTCTTTAGTCTGCACAGTGTCCATGGATTCCAAACACAATGTCAAATTTTGATTCATCTGACCACAGAAGAGTTTTCTGTTTAGTCTCAGACCATTTTAGATGAGCTTTGGTCCAGAGAAGACAGTGGCGCTTCTGGATGGTGCTCAAATATGCCTTCTTCTTTACAACTTCAACTTGCATTTGTGGATTACACGGTGAACTGTCTTCACAGACGCTGATTTCTGAAAGTGTTCCCGAGTCCGTGCAGCAATGCACCGAAATCAATCATGCTTGTTTTTAATACAGTGCCGCCTGAGGGCCCAAAGATCAGACATTCCTGATTCTCTGAATCTCTTTTTGATAATATTATGTATTATAGATGTTGGGATCTTGAAAATCTTTGAACATTTGTCTAACAATGCGGTTTCTCACAGACTGGTGGACTTCTGCCCATCTTTACCTTTTTGCTTCTGAAATGCTCCTTTTACACCCAGTCATGTTACTGACCTGTTGTCAATTAACCTAATTAGTTATCAAATGCTCCTCCACTTGTTTTTTCTTTTGCACTAGTAAAGTTTCCAATCTTTTGTTGCCCCAGTTCCAACTGAGATGTGTGGCTGCCATCAATGTCGAAATGAGCTAATATTTTCCATAAAATGGTAAAATGTCTCAGTTACAACATCTGATACTATGTTCTTTATGTTCTATTTGGAATAAAATACAGGTTTATGATACTGGCAAATGATTGCATTCCATTTTTATACTTCTCTTTAACACAGCGAGTGGGGATGGTTTATTACTTCATGCAAGTGTGTGTTCCACGTTCACGATAAATATGTCCATGTTCATATGTTCATGACAGTTGGCAGTATGGCCTATATTAAGTACAAGTCAAAATGTCAATAACTACAAAAATAGCCAACTTTATATAACACAATATATCATTTACACATAAATGATCTGAGTTAACAAGAGCGCTAGACTTAATAGAGGTAGTAAAGACAACCACAACAACCTTGTTTAGTTATTTTAATAATTTCATGTCAATGCCAGATGTAGAAGACGAAAATACTCTTTGCCTCCCTTTAAAAAAAAAGAATTGTAGCTCTTATTATGCAACACATTATTCTTATTCTGCCTAACTGCAATAGGCTTCTAATTCTAAAGTATATTGCAGTAGGATATGATCCTAATCACCTTCCTGTTTGCAACATGTCCGTTGCAAAGCTCTCTCAGTGCAGCATTGTCATCACATGTAGTCAACGCAACATTGTTTTTTTTCCCTCCATCCAGAATGGCAGAAGTCTTGGACTATACAGAAGACAAAACAGTTTCCAGAATGTATGGAATGCTGCTGTTTTACCCAGTTTGCACACTGCGGTGAGAGCTCCTTCCACAAGTCGTGGCATCCATCTTTACACCCACTTTGGCGGCGCTTCAGAGGGAAACAACTGGCGTTTGCTGCCCAGTCCCCTGACCTTACTGAAGCTAAAGCTAGAAT
Source organism: Arrhamphus sclerolepis (assembly GCA_037176975.1). Taxonomy (NCBI): domain Eukaryota; kingdom Metazoa; phylum Chordata; class Actinopteri; order Beloniformes; family Hemiramphidae; genus Arrhamphus; species Arrhamphus sclerolepis. The sequence goes on along the minus strand of JBAMYA010000023.1, from coordinate 5,545,412 downwards.
TATTCAAGCTGACAAAGTTGATTCGTCAACTTGAATTGCAGACAAGTAATCAAAGGTGGCAACTGAGAATATTTTGCTTTTTGAGATTGTACCTGTGGAAAGTGAAATGTTTCAACGAGTAACAGTTCAATCACACATTTTAAGGCTGCTTAGCAAACGTTTTGACATATTTTCCTCACAAAAATGTACCCTCTGCTTTCACACACTGGACAGGCAGCTTAAACTTGTTTTATTTTTTTTATTTTTTCAGGCTTAGATTCATCTGACAGTAGATTACTTACATGACCTCAATATATCTCTCAAAATAATACTGTATTTTCAATTGAGCATGGTATAGTCCTGCAAATCATTCACATATAATATATACATATTAATCTTTATACATAAACACTTGCATACACAAAGAAGGCATCGCATCTGAGAGTGGATTTCTCTGAACAGTTAAGCTTTTGTTGCTTACGTTAAACTCGACGACTTAGTTTCAGCCACTAGGTGAACATGGAGATTATGACTCGTTTGCACTGATGTGAAATTTAGGCCCCCTCCAAAATAATAAACCCCCCTCAGGCTCGAGCAGTCGTCTCAGTTGGGTGTGAGTTTTGTGGCTTGATCATGCTTTCTTTTCCAGCTGTGAACATCACGCAGAAAGTCCATGTGGTGATTGTTATTTATTAACTCTGGCAAGAATCTTATGAGGAAAAAAAAAAAAAAAAAAACTAGCGTCATGGAGGATGTTCCATCAATGACTGGAAAAGGGTCAAACTTTACGTCGCACATGGAATCATTATCAAACAATCGAGGGAATATGCGCACATCAGTTCCAAATAATTTGGCAAAACTGGTGATTGCTTACAGGTGGTTTAGCAGCAGCAAGGTAACACAGCAAACTATGAACAGTCACTTTACATGTTACAAATTAGGATCCACGCCCAAATGTAGAACTTCCAAAACGGTTTCATTATCAGCACAGCATAGCGTTTGTCAGGCAGGTTTAGTGCTCTCAGATATCTTCACGTCAAAAGAAAGCTTAAATGTTAAACAGAGGCTTGCAAAATGCCAAAACAGGGAAACGGCTGATTTCAATTACTTTCATTAAAGTAGAATTTTAAGACTGATTAAGCAATAACTAGATTTTTCACTTGGCGGGAAAAAAAAAGTAGACTTTTCTCAACAAGTGCCATCTTTGACTTTATTTAGTGCATCAGTTCAAAGGCTGAAAATGATCTTACTAAAGATGATTGACACCGCTCATCATCTGCTCAGCTTCCATTTCTAAATGAACATAAAGCAGCGGGACTTTGAACTGAGCTCAAATAATGATTAACTGTGTCACAATATGTACAAGATGTTTATTTTATTTTATTTTTTTTACACAGGCCAGCTCATACTGTAGCTAAAAATGTAAACAGTTCCAGTTGAAAACATTTCTAACTGATTGACTGCAGATGCCTTCATGGAGTTCTGCTGCAAAATGTCAAAACAAATACCATTTCAGTTTTAGAAGCTTGAAATGCCAGGTAGACAAAATATTGAATATGGAATGTGCATATGACACCATGTCTTAAGCTTAATAATAATAATAATAATAATGATAATAAAAGAAATCATGATAATCACCATTAGTACATCTACATTTTACAGTGAAGGAACACTCAGGTAAACTTTCCAAATATATTTGCATTATTAATAGTAAACTATTCATTTTAATGTATAAATTAGAAATGGCTACAGTCTTAAGTGACTACTATTTCAGATTTGCTGTCTGTTAATGTAATTTATTGATTCTCCTAAAGTGAATGCCCCACCTGGCAGGTATATCTGATAACATGCTAAAAAACTGGCCTTTGTGTTCAAGAAAAACAAAACAAAAAAAAACTAATGCAGTGATACAACAGACATTGTGCAATGCTATGTTTTATTTATCATTTCATAAGTTGGTTCTGTCACTATAAGGATCCTCTGCTCAATTTTACCAAGTAGCAGAATGGAAAACAAAGCAGCTTTTTCTGGTTCAAACAGGTGATCTGGTGCGTGAGAGTTTCTTTTTTCCAGAAGAGTTTCTGACATTTTCTCTATTGTGACCCAGAATTTCTAAATATTTCCACTAGACAAAACCTCCAAACCGTCCACGTGAGATGTAGGAAACGTACGTGCCACCACCTCGAGGCCCCACGAGGACGACGTGCATGCGTCAAGTTAAACCCAGCTTACTCACACACTGGACTGGCAACTCAAGTTACTGAGTTGATTTGTACTGCTTATGATTAACTGATATAATTATTTCAGCAGAGGTCTAAAGAGGTATACCGGTTATGTCTGAACCCTGAATACAATCTTTGTAAGAGCGTTTTCAAAGCGGTGAGGGTGCCCATAAATCTACTGTAGCAAATCCGCTCAGGAGCTCAACACATGTGGGAGTAATCTCTCTACGCTCGCGACTGGATCAGAACCACATTGTGAAAAAAGTGAAATGAGAACATGTCTTCATAACTGCACCAACTTACAGCTACAGGCTGGTTCTGGCTCTGAGAGAAAATAATAATAATTATCTGTAAGAGACTGTCAATATTTTACTCTTTTTCAAAAAATATTAACATTTCCTTATATGATGATGGGGAATCAGAGCACATTTAAGTTGAAGGAAAGATGAGAAGAAGTGTCTCCTCGTTCAAGTGATTGAGGTTTCTAGCTTGGAGGCAGTAAAAAGTGTTATTAACTGTTAGAACCACATGCTGGTTTGGAGGTTTGACACAGAAAGCTGTGGTGGGTCGCTGATAAATCATTCCCCATCCATCACTGCAGGGATGCAGCGTTTCGTTTAGAAACACACATGATAATTAATGTTTACAGCTTATTGGCTTTGTTTGTGGACAGAATCGTGTCGGAGCTTTATAAAGACTTAGAAATTAAATCAAGTCCCAGCATATTGAAACTTTACAGTGATATCTAAGCAGTCAAACTCGTAAAAGGACTCAAAACGTAAGCCCGCACCCACTGTGACATCATAGTGCTTGGAGACTTTTCTGACAGGTTATTGTCTGTGTGAAAATCTCAGAAATCACTGTGCTGTTAAAGTACTGGATGTTTTAATCAACTTTACTCCCATTAAGGAGCCCAAGTGTCTTGGTGGAGAGCTTTACCCATCGACAAGGGGGAAAAAAACAGACAAACAAAAAAACAGCACTTAGTGGTTTTGCTTGGTTTATCCTATCACTGCAAAACTGGACAAATCAGATAAAGTTCTGGAAAGTGACAGGAAATTCCACAGTTAGCTATGTCGCTCTTAACACAGTCCAGAGCGTTGAGGAAGCCCAGTCAGATACTGGCTCTGTGCAGGAGGAAGAGAGGGGGGTGGTGGGTGGAGGAGTGGATAAGTGCTGGCTCTGCTAAGAGGTGGAAAGGCGGAGCTGGAGGGGCGCCTGTGATCTCCCAGGGGGGGATCTCACGTCACCACTTGCTGCACTGTTGAGCGTTCATGAGGGCAGGACTGATCTCTGCAATGCAGCCTCCTGAGCAGCCGCTGGAGCTTGTTGGAGAAGTTTTTGTTCATCTGCCTGTACATGAGAGGCATTGCAAAGCTGCTTGAGAAAGCCAGCAGTTTAGACACGCATCTCACAAAATAATAGGTAGGAAAGTAATGTGCGCTGCTAATGTAACCCGGCGCACCAGCTATAGTGTGCACCAAAAGGGTCATGTAGTACGGGGTCCACAGCACAAACTGCACGCAGACCGAGGCTAGCAGCAGCCTGTGTATAGACGGGTCCAAGCGAGCCGAGTCCTGATCCAGAGGTGTCGACTCCTTCCTGATGCGCAAAATCAACACGAAAGCGTAAAGAACAGCCACAGCTGGAACCACGTAACCAATGAACATCATGATGGCGTCCGCTGCCTCCTTGTTCTGCATTCTGGAGCACTCAACCATCTTAGTGGAGATGTGGTTGCACACGTAAAACAGTAGAGACGAAAAGCTGGTCAGCACTGCGCCGCCCCAGATGAACCCACACACGTGCTTGGTGTTGTACACACTGGACATGTACGTGCGGGGTAGTGCTCGCTCTATGTAATAGTCCAGACTGAGCAGCGTGGTGGAATACATAATGACGAGAGACGAGATGTTGAAGAGGATGAGCAGGGTGATGTAGACCTCATTGTTGTACCCCCATGCATGCCAACGTGTGAAAGTAGAGCTCAGGAGCTCCACGGGCGCCACCAGGTTAAGCACCAGGCCCGCAACAGCCATGTTGACAAAGTAGACATCCGGCATGGTCATGGAGACCTTGTTGGAGAGGTTCACTAGGACCAGCAGCACATTGTAGCACAGCCCCAAAGGGAAGCACACCAGGAGGTAGATAATGGAGAAGATGGACAGGATGAGGCCAAAGTCCTGGCAGAGCCCAAAGTCCACGCTGGTATCTGTCTCATTGTAAACCATGCAGATCCACATCGCTGGGCTCTACACTGGTCAAGCACTCTCAGCTGGTAGACTGTGAACAGAGAGTTGGGAGATGCCAGTTAGTGTAACATGGAATATAAATTAAAAAAAAAAAAAAAGAGAGAGAAAAAAAGTTGCTGTATTTAGAAACAAAAATGTAACCAGTCTGTGTGTTCTGGTTGTTGTCAAAAAAAGGAAAGAAAAGAAAAAATGCTGGGTGTTTTTTCAAACTTAATGAGCAGATTTTACCCGTCACTGTTATTGTTTTCTCTTCTGGCAAGAGGAGCAGGCAAGGTCTCGACACAAAAACATGTCAGCCGCGACTCAGCCATTATTCCCCGGGTAACATTGTTAATTTCACTTCACTGCATCTGACTGGCTGAATACAAACGCCTCACAATATGCTTAATTCGCTAGCTCAGCCTCTATCGCCACCATTTCTCCTCTCTGGCCACGCCAAATGAAGTCCTTGTTCTGGGGGAAGAATACAAAACTTCATTTGTTTGACACCTTGGCAAGTTCCCTCTTTCTCACTTTGCCTCTGCATCTCTTTCTCTCGCTGTCACATGGCGAAGGCCCCGCTGCCTGTGCAGAGCTGCACCCTTCAGATGGCCAAGTAAGAAAATAAAGCACGACACTGTGCAGACAGATTCAGTGCTGCTGCCTTGAGCTGAACACACTCATCCTGTGTCTAAAGCGCTCCCAAGCTGACTGCGCTTGGCACGTGGTGATGGGTAGATTTATGAAGAATGAAATGTAAAGCACATTCCCTTGAAGGGTCAGTGAAGAACACGATGTAGGCTGGAGTTTGAAAGGTTCTGCGTATGTTGTCAGGATTCTGAATCTCATCTCAAGCAATTTCAAACAAGTTATTTAATGAAGTTTAGTCAATTATAAAGAAAGATTCTATTCCAGGAGATCATTGATGAGTCCCCCAAAGCATTTTATTTCCTTTGTCGTGATCTGATTAAATGAATTAAAACAGCCAAAATACAGGCACCAATGAGGCTAGAAACCTCTTCCTGGAACAACAAAGAGTTCTGGTGTTTTGTTTTTAGGAAGATGAGTAACAACACCAGTTAAAGGGAAACATTTTTCTGTTCACTTATGTAACACTACTACACAGGGACTTTTTTTTTTTTGGCCTGAAGCTGCAGGCACGCATACACACAGCGGCTCTGGCCCTCGTCTAACAGTGAACTGTGCCTTTAATGAGACTGTAGTGGAGGCTGGAGCTAAAGTAGAAGTGGATCAGGAGGAGGAAAGTGTAGAGTTACACTTAAAAAAAAAAAAAAGAAAAAAAAAATGTCGTCACCACTACAAGAGTACTGGGAAGCCCTCTTGTAAACACAGCAGCAAAGTGACTCATTGACTGGAACAGACATTACTGAAAGCACACATTTCACAATGACCCTGTTCTCTTGATTATATCCACTTTTTTTTTGAATGTGTAGTGCATTATAATTTGTTGCCCTTCGTGCCCCCAAAAGCCTCTCATCACCTCAGGAGAAAATCAGGATGAGGAAGTTGGCATTTATTAAAGAGAAGTGACTGCGCTGTGGCTAGCTCTTCCCATTCATTAGCACCTCCTGTACGCAGACTATTCTGCCAGTCTGTCATTAACACGTTGGCTCACACAGCAGCTTCTAATAGCTGTAGGATTTTCTTTCTCTTTTTTTTAAAGGTGTCACTGTTTCAAGTCTTACAGGATCAATGCTAATGCCAAAATCACAATTTAGAAGACACATTCCTTTTTTTTTATGTCTGTATTCACAGTATATGAAACTTTTCTTTCATACTGGACTAAAAGTACACAGTGTACACGTGAGTCTATGATTGATCATATGAATTCAAATTGAAACTGACCTTTTTCCTCCAATTTAAAACCTCTAAAACCTTTAAATTAGGTTACACCATTGGTTGTATGGCTGTTACACAATAAAGCTGTTACAAAAAATTAGATTATGAAAATCCAGACACTATCAGTCACTTTCTATAAGGGATGCTGTGAGAAGGTTTACTGGAAAGCAAGCTATGTTTTAAATATCCTAGCAAAGGAATCTAAATGTCAGAACCATACTGAATAGATTTAATACCTGAATCCAACCAAAAGGTTTTTATCCCCAAACCTGCCCAAAAAGAGTGAAAATGAATATTAAATACTAATTTTCCCAAACGTGTGTTTATCTATCTAAATAAGAAATAAAACAGAGCATCTTGAGCTGTCACACAAAAGCTGACTCATGCTTCTAGGACTGGACGATAATTCAATAACAATATATCGCAAAATAAAATGTTTCAATAATGACAATTTTAATAATTTCGTATACATTAGTATTATGACAATACTCGTCAAGGTTTGTTTGCTTGATGGTAATATCACATTTCTTCGTTAAAAATTTAAATAAAATGCAAACCTTTTATTTTAAAGCATTTTCACAACTAAAACACATTATTCTAATCATATTCTAAGGTTTTTGGGTACAGTTATCCTCTCTGAACATTCTTAGCAGTTTCTCTGTGGTTTTGTATTATTCATATCACTATCAGAATGATTTCTTATTGACCAAAATTAAGAAATATATTGTGATATAAATGTTGGCCATATCGTTCAGCCCCGTTTCTGTGTAGTAGCTATGGTCATAGGCCACATATGGCGCCAAAGCCGTTGCTGGCGTTTGCACTTGGGCATTGTTTGTGTCGCACTGCAAATACACCACCAACCACTAGACGGCAGTGCAGGTTCTTTTCTGCATCGCTGTATGTTTCCTATTGTTTACGTCCTATATGCAGCTGAGATTTAGCAACAAAACAAAGTATATTTTACGTGTGTTCTCACTGATAAATGTTGGGCAGCAAACTTTTATTCTACCTGACTTGAAAGGACGACAAAGAAAAAGTAGCGGAAGGACATGCGAAGATGAAGAACAATGAAATCGATTCAGGCGCAGTTCCATTTTGAAGGGAGATGCATGTCAGGATACGCCGTACCATACGGTGCACACCTACGGCGTCGCTTTGATGCAGACGTATAAATCAGCTGTAACATTCACTTAACTGCTCATGAAATGGCTTGCCAAGTGCTATACTCATTTTCTATCAAAGTGCATAGTGAGTGCAGTTGAAAAAGTTGTATTAGGGGTCTGTTGAAGACTATATTTATGTAGATATTGATATATGCACTCATTGTCTTTCATTGTCTCTGTCACTGATCAGGGCGACAGCAACCTCTCTTTTGTGTGAAGGGTTGCTCTGCGTTAAACCTGCATTAAGCAGATTCCTGGTAAGGTTTACTATTTCAAGATTTGTGTCTTCCGTCCAGTGACACACATCTCTACCTCAATAAGTATGGAGGGGAAAACAAGCTCTTGGAGCTCCAGCTAAGAAATCTTTGTCTAGATCTTGTTGTAAATGACTTTGACTGTATTTGTGCACTTGGACAAACCTTTTCTGAACTTTCTGAACTGCTCCATATCATAAGTGGTTGAGTTAAATATTCCCAGAGGGGGAGGTCCTGCTTCAGCATGCTTCAGCCCTACCAAACATGATCTCTGAACAGTGACGCCCATATACTTGACGTCTTAGCGTTTGGAAGCCAGATCTCACTGCCTGATGGGAGTACTGTGACATACACAACCCCACACCCCTCATATATCGTAACTGGAATTTACAGACCCTTCTCAGAAAGTACAGAATGATGTCACATGATTTCCTTCCCACATCTGCAAAGGAACAGAAAGCAAAATACTAGAGGAGGAAAAAAAGATTACGCAATACATATTGTGGCTATGAAGCAGTGTCAGAGGTGATTGGCAAGACATCTCATGTTTTAATCGATTTCTTATAGAAAACAATATTTTTGTCAGAAAAATATACAAGGACATCAATTATTTACTTGTCTTGCTGAATAGTTAATCCACAAATACTGACTGAGCAAAAACAGGAAAATGGAACAAATCCAAAACATTGCTGATTTTGAAAGTGACAGTGTGTGAACAATGCTGGACTATATTTTGAGAAACAATATTTCCCATTTTCGAGTTCGACATTTCCGTGCTCTGGTCAAACACAGGTCACGGTCCGTCTCGACAGATTCCTCGGCTTCTTTCTGGCAACATGTTTGACCGTGACAGGCATCAACAAAGTTAGAGTTCAATGGTCAGCACAAAGCAGGCTTACCGACTGTAAGCCAGGGCCTGCACATCTATATCCCCTTTGGTCACATGGGTGAAGTTCAGGACAACAAGTGCAAAGCCTGATTCTTAAGGAGTATCCCACTTAGAGAGTAGTAATTCCTATCTTAAAGAGTTGTGTGAAAAATAGTCATATCACATACTAAAATCATATTTACCTACACTAAAGCTCATGCATCATCTTTCATTAACCAGAATCCTAATAACAAAAGAAAAGTATGCATTTTAAAATGATGGGCTATAGACCATTGATCAAAAGCTTTAACACTGTAAACTGTTGTTGTAACATACAAAACATCACAAGACTGTATGCATGAGGAAGAATGAGTAATTGTTTCTCACTGAGCAAAGAAACACATTAGTGGATATAATGGTCCAGTTTCACAAAGCTGTTTTCTTCTTGCAGGTTACAACGCTGTTTGTGGTCAATTTAACAGACTCATCATGACATCTTATTTGTTTTAAGGCCAAATGGAAGCTGTCAAGGAAAAAAAAAACACTTAGAGCAATCTACGTTTTTATGAGCCTTTTACCTGAGATACCTGCAATAAACTGCTTTATTTTCAACTAAAGGTCGTAAACGTCTCGTTAGAACTGAAAGAATGACCAAATGATCTTTTAAACAAGCTCATTCATCACACGGACATATAGGACGCTGTACCTTCATTTCACCATTTCTGTACTTTCGGTCGCATCTAAACATCCTCAGTTGTAAATCCCAAATCCCAATTCTACTGGTTTTCAGGAGAGAAAACAAAACCTGAACGCTGCCTCCTGTATTAGCAGAGTAAAAGGGGGGCAAAAGTGGGGGGGACTCACCACAAACGTATAGGTTTGGATCGGTAACAAACCTACGGAGGCATGGAGTTTGGATGTAGCATTTCCACTGGCATTTCTCAGTTCCTTGAGAAACAAAAATATTAACAAAGGCGAATTAAAAAGTCTCTCTGGCTGTGGACGAGGTAATAAAATAAAAAAGAGTAGAAGAACGCTGATGAAATTTTTTTTTAGTAGATTTCCGTTCAGTTGCTGTTCATCTGTCAACTTTTCGGCTGGTCTGAACGGCGTCGACCGTTACTGGTTACTACTGCTGCTGCCGCGGAGCTCTGTGTGTACACACGTGACCCTCCCCCACTGTCTGCTTTCTCCTGCTGATACATGGTCGCGAGCCCGAACAGCCGTTCTCTGCCCTGATTGGTCGGAGCGCGGGAAGGCGGGGTATGTGGGGAGCTCGAGGGGACGCAGATAAACACACACGAACTTGTCCTTGTTTGAACGAATAGCACACACACGGCACAAAAGTAAGTAATTAATTCAGTAATGAGGATAAAGTACAGAAGTTGCTTAGCCACATGTAACTGAAATCATAATCTGGCTGACAGTTTGTACAACTTTAGATATTTAATGTGTACTTGAATGTGTGGCTAATGTATGTATTGTTAAAGTCTCTTGTACATAAATGTGCACTTCAATTCAAAGTTTATTGTCACATGTTACCACTTTAAAAACAAGCTATAGAAATATTATAAAGTCTTTTTTAAATTATTTTTTTCTTTTTCTTTTTTTTTAAACTAGCAACAGTACTAGTCATACATTTAAAAAAGTATAATTTTAAATGTAAACCTTAAATTTCCAATTTTTTTTGCCAAGTCAAATTGCCAAGTTTGCCAATGATGCAACTCCATTTTATGGTCTAGAAAACACAATAAATGATTTATTTTCTATATACTTAATGTAAACTGGACTAATATATGTGAAAGATTAGCTGCAACATTTATAAATTTTTGGTCAATGTCAAATACTCACTTTAAAGAGATTTTTGTCCTCACACGAAACCATTCAAATCACAATTTTTTGATCCTGCTCTAAAAAAGAAGAAAAAAAAAAGTACAAAATAAGCATCTCCCCATGTCTCCACTTCATTTGAGACGTGTGTGTGTTCTGAGGAATTTTTTCCTAATGATGTCATTTTTACCAATTTTTACAAAGTGATTTGAATAGATTTCAGTGTTCTCATTTCTGTGCATAGGGTCACATGACATTGTTTACTGTAGTCTAAATATGAACAATACATTAAAAAATTAAGAACAAAAATGCACAACTTTGCATGCATTGCCAAAAACATTGGGTGCATCAAAGGGTAAAAGTTATATTGTGGAATAACTACACTCCAAAAAATAGCATGGCGACTCCTACTATTGAATTTTGTATTGTGCGTGTGTGTATTTTTTTTTTTTATGTACAATAGATAGTAG
>JBAMYA010000023.1:5514583-5525429 GCA_037176975.1 Arrhamphus sclerolepis | reverse complement strand
TAGGCTCCAGCAGACCCCTGTGACCCTGAACAGGACATAGCGGGTATAGATAATGGATGGATGGATGGATGGATGGATTGTTTTTGGAATATTGCAGTCTATGTAGCTATAATTTTAGATTAAATGTACTCATTTGACCCTTTGGCTTAACCTGATAATAATGCCTCAGCACCCCTATTTACATGTTTCTGTAAATAAACCTGAGAAATGTGAGGTGGTTTATTTGCCCGGAAAAATGACAAAAGTAGTGAATCCGGTATTCTGGAGAAGTGTAATAATCTTGGAAAAGCAACCATTTTATTAACATTCACGCAGCAAATCATGGATTTTGTCCATAAGAACTTCAGTTTAAATAGAAATTTTGGATCTTGCAAGATCCGAACTCACAAAAGGTGTCGCTCATGTTGTTCTTCAAAGGCATGAATTCAGTTAATTATATTTCCTGACAGCCCACCAGATAACTTTATATACAACTCAGGAGCGAATGAACCGATTCTTCTGGGTTTGACAAGTAGATCAGATTGGTTCTTATAGTAATGAGATTTTTACAGAATATAAACTAAAAATGTATCCTGATAAGAGTAAAAAACAAAAAAAAAAACAGAGAGAGACAATAATTCAATTAATGTGTGCATGTCGACGCATCATGCAGACTAGAGTGTAATTTGTTTTTGTATGAGCTGCTGAGTCTGGGCAGCCCATGAAAATCCTCTTGCGCCTAATCTACTGAAGAATTTGTTGGGTTTAAACACTTTTGCTTTGTTTTATGTAATTCCTATTGTTGTTTATTTGAATACATAATTGTCTTGGAATTCGAAAGATTAACACACACACACACAAAGGCTCAGATGACTTGTGAGGATCATCCTTCTGATGCTTTTAGTTTTTTAGGGGTTTATGTGCAGCAAAAAGAGCTGATAAAGGACAGAGAACAGGATCCGATTGGAGGGGGGCAGGACTCCTGCTTCATGGGCCCCCAATGCATTCTGTTTGGTTGTAAGCCAAGATTATTCTGCTGTTTGGCTCCGCCAGATGCAGCAGCAGCTCTAGACGGGCACTGTCTGGCCTTGATGAGCAGATCTAAGAGGGATTAGTGGGCTGTTGCTGTTGATCGGTGAGAACAGTGGGCGGCTGTCCACACACAGCTGTGTGTTTGTGTGTTTCATAATGCTCTGGCCTCTGGTCTGTATCTGGCTTTGGATCCAACGCCGGGCCACCTTTCTCTGCCTCTGACCCAACAGCTCAGGGAGCTCTCGGACTGTACACAGCAGGAGCTCCTAAATTTCTGGAACGGCATGAAAGCTTTTAAAGAAACACGATCCTCCCTCAAGAGTTGTGGGAGAGAAGTGCTCAGACAGACACTATCGTCTGAAAGTGTTGCTTGTTCTGCTTGTTTTCCAACGGCCCCATGGCTTGAAATGTATACAGATTTCCAAACATTCTTAAATAATTGATATTGAAATAGATTTGGAGTGGAATATCATGGCAAACATTACAAATGTTGTTTTAATGCAATATTCCTGGCTGCACTCGGAAAATCTTCTCATATAAAAATATTAATGATCTTTTTGGGCTCAAAAACTACTCCTAGATCTAACAGTGATTTCTCTGAAGGTCAAGCCAAGTTTTCTTTCTGCCCCTACAAACACGGAGGTCAGATTTCACTTCCTCGTAGCAGTCGCTGTTAGCTGGTGACAGTCTCTATTTACAGAAAACACTGCGCTTGGACAGAGCTGGTGGAAAATGTCAGATGATAAATTTCGCATGAGGAAATAAATTGGTATTTAAAACACTGCCCTGGAGAAATACAGTATCAAACACAGTTCTACATTTATCATGGGCCTTATTATAGTTGGAAAATAAATATCTAACTTTCGTACCCTAGAGCACTACAAAGACCTGCTTATTCGAAGCTCCTATTGACCCTGAGATAAGAGCACTGGCACAAAATCCATTCAAAGCTGTCGGATCTTATTTCTTTGCCCATCCAGAGCTTTGTTTTTGTTGTTTTCTCCAAACACTTTTCCTCAAAGGCTTTACCAATAAATTGGAAAGTGGAGCGGTCAGAAGGAATAGCTGTCGTGCTGAGCTTTTTCTAGAAGGTCTTGGTTAGCACACAACATTGCTAACAGTTTTCTGGCTTCAGTCTCGCGCCGCTCTCACTCTCTGTGTGTGTCTGTGTGTGTTTGATGTCGTGGTTTGGATGTCCTCTAAAGTGTTCATTTCAAAGTGGTTTCTTTGGGTCTCAATTTGACTTACTGGCTGTCTGCCTACACCCTGTGGTCTACCATCCACTACAACAACCCTCTGTGCATGTGTACGTGTGTGTTTCTGTGTGCAAAGGCATCTTTTTTTTTTTTCTTCATGCGTAGCAGTGAATCCCACAGCAAACTCACTTTCCTATATGTTTTATGTTCTATCTGCAGATTAGACTTGTTTAGTCTAGAAGTGCTAACCAACCAACAACCAGAAACAAACCTGTAGACTTCAGATGTTTGCAGCTCCTCTCATTATCCCTACGCATGCAGTACACTGCAGTCTTCTCAAAATAATTAACATATTACTGTGAACTGAGAAATCTATGCACTTTTTTCCACATCCACCACATCAGTGTTTTGTATATTTAATGTTAATAAAACTTTGGTGTGACTGCACACTGAACTGGATCCATTCACACACATATACACACACTTTAATCATATTCTTTGCAAACTTTTTATTCAAGTGCAGTCCATGTTGTTAAGTGTCTTAATCCACTTTGTTAGATGAACTTTTGCTGCTTCTCCTTACGGCCGTCCAGGAACAGATAAGGCTTTATAAAGGAGGTCTCTTTCAAATTTAATATGTCTGCAACAGGAAGGCCTTGAACTATGCAAAAATTATGATTATAGTGGCCAGATTTGTCCTCCAGTCTGCTGCTTCATCCAGCAACTGTCGAGATAATAGCATTAAAGTTATTAATACTGAATGATGGTAAGGTAACTTCTTCGTCTACTTTGCATTTTTTTTTCTTTCCTATTTCTGAATAAATCCTGGTTGTAGGTGGAAAAAGACATGCCAACTTTGTTTGTAAGATATTGATAAAATTGGGGAAAGAAGGTAGGATATCATCCCCATTAGTATCATGATATTAGCATCATCTTTTTTAAGCTATTTAGATACTTATCAAATCAAATAGATCTCTCTTTTTTAATTTTTTTGCAGGAAATATAAAGGGTTACATTTATGATTATAACTTAAAACCTACCCTGTTGACGCAAGTTTTAAGGCACAAACTGAAGACACATGACTTTGAAGCAGCATGTTAAAGCGTGACCAAATGCCTTGACTTAAGAGAATCACAGTAAATGGAACTAAAAAAAGAATAATTAAATGCTAATCATTTCTGATTCCCAGGGCGTCAAATTCTTCCATCCCAGTAAATCCCCTGACACTTCTGATACACAAGGTGTCCTTTGGCTTTGGTTCATTTGACACACAATACTAAACTTCCTTGTTGGCTACTCCCTGTTCAGGGTCGCCACAGCTGAGTGATCCGCATGATTGATTTGGCACAGGTTTTTATAGCGGACGCAGCCGGGAATCAAACCTGGACCTACCACATCGGGGAGGCTATGTGACACACAATACTGTTGTAGCAACGTTAGACTCTAAAGACAAATGCATCAAAAGGTCATTCTGGAGTGTTTACCTATAACTAAAAAGAAGGGTGTGCATCCAGTTTGCAGCTGAAAATATATGAAAATAAAAATCAGCCTGGTTCAAGAATCATCTTTAGCATTCATAGCTAGATTTAACATCAACGACAGCTGAATGTTACATACCTCATATGGTAAAATTAAAGTTACTAATGTATACATAATTAGGGATGTGGCCTTTTGATTGACAGCTGACTATGATTAAGGGTTAGCCTTCATCACTTTTGCTACTTAGCTCTTAGCACTGTCTTGACCTTGAAGATGATAGATAGTAGTCACATGACGTCACATCTTCTGGGTTACAAGCCTTATGACAATTTGTAAGTCAAGTGATTCATTCATTAAAACCTCAACTTTCACTGAAACGATCAAAGTCGCTAAAATGACCGCAGGAACAGATTGGATCCATCAGTGAAACAAGGTTTCTACAGATTCCTTAGAGGAGGACTTTTCTGATGGACTGTGCCAGTAAACCATAAAGACTTATCCCACAGATTATCCTAAAGTTTCTTCTGATCATTTTGTTAAAGTTTAGGCTAATTTCTGTGCCTCTAATTTCAATTCTTGATTTAACGATTCTCAAATCAAACTGAGAAAGATTTCATCAATACATCAATACTAGAACCTAGCCTAGCTTACTAAATGTAGTATCTATTTGATTTAGTAAACATTGAGCTGTGATCAAAGTAGTTTTTAATTTAAATGTGATGACCAATATTTGAGAGTAAAACGATCCTATTTGAAAACCTGAATGTAGAGATTTATAAGATTATCTTGACTACCACAGACAGACATAACTAGTTTCTATTGATGGTAGAGACTCTAGGCTAAATGTGTTGATGAAACATTTATTTGGGCAGGATTTAGAAACAACTGGCACCGTCAAATCATTAAATAAATTTCAACAACTCTTTCCTGGGACGTGTCCTGTTGATCAGATGTAGCTCACATCCTTCACCCAGCTGTACACAAACTGAATGCGACCCCCCAGAGACTTCAGTTCCTCTAAAGTTTAAGGACTTTTGTTATGAACAAAATAAGATGTTGGAGTACGAAACATTGGACAAGTCCTTCAGGCCATTTTAGCCGTCTTTACTGGTTTATTTTAATGCTAATTTTAATACTTTTCTTTTTCTTTTGCCTTCCAACGTGGTTAAGGTATTGTTCTCTGATGATTTATTTATTTTTTTATTTTTTGTTTTTGAGTCATTTTGATAAGGCTAAATTTCAAAATGGCGACATTGGGCCAAAATACCCAAATGCTTGTCATCAGCAAATACTTTCCACATGGCTTGTTGTGCTGTAACGTAGGCTAAAAGACGGCAAAAGGTTTTGGGTTGGGCTGGGAGGGTTTGGAGATGGAGCGTAGCAAAGCAGCTACGTTCGGCTGAAGTCTGCTAGCCAGGGCTAACCAGAGGATGCCTGCTGGACTGTATATCTTATCAGCTTCTACCACTTGCTGTAGTCAGGTTCTCTGGTTAACCAACCTTTGACTTGGACCATTTCAATACCAAAGTTGACTAACTGTAACACTAGCTAATGACATCCAAAACAAGGTCTCCCAGAGCTGAAAGGGTTTGTTTAATCAGGGGTTGCATGGTCCAGCAGTGCGCCACTTGTCCTCATTTTAACTCTGCAGCACTGGTTTCGGATGTTATTTTGGTAGAATAATTTTAAATAAGGATGCTTGAACAGCTTTGATCAGCATGAATGAAAGGCATCATTAATTACCATCCGTGATTAGCAAAAGCTAAGCCACCCAAGCTAAAATAGCTAACGTGGGGTCACTGAACTACAGTGTGCACGTTCCAGCTTGTGTCCACACTTGTTCAATACACCAACTGAGCAATTTTAGGTTCAGCAAGGGTTGGGTGGCATTAGTCGTTACTAACCCTAGCACTGAAATAAGAAAAGGCATTCCTCAGAAAACCTGTGAATGATGTCCAGTTTTTTTTTTTTTTAAAACAAACAAACAGTCTGTGGACATTAACAGTAACATCATCATAAATCCCTTAGAAAGACATGGGGAATAGAAAAGGACTTAGAAATTTGAGACAATCACAACAAAGCAATTTTTCACTTCCCTGCTATCGTTGACTTCAGTTTCAGTGACTGAGAGCATGAAAAGACAATCATACACTTATAAGTAGAAAATTTTTGAGAAGTTTTCAGTGCTACTGCCTGTTTGATTCAGTGCTGACAGCAAAAGGAAATAACTGAGGTGTGGAGAGCCGCTGGTTTATGTCAAAAAGTCATGATTTAACAAACATTTGAAAATGATTTTAAAATAAAAAGTTGTTCATTTTTGTCAAAAGTTTTGGTTGTTGAAAATTTAAAAAAGGCAAAATTTGAAATTTTATGACAAAAATTCCTTTTTTTAAAAAAAAAAAAAAAAACTGATAAAATGTGAGAAAATTTGTCTTTAAGAAAAAAGTCAGTTTTGAATTTTGTGAAATTTGAGATTTAATGACAAAGATTTATTTTTTTTTATCCACCGAGTCCAGGAACTATATAGCTGGTAGAGAAAGTAAAGAATAATCAGCCTTTGAACAGTAACCATGGCGATGATGTGGCCCGTGGTGAAACTGAGTTTGACCCCCACTGCCGTAGAGCACGCAGAGTAAAAAAAAGCAAACATTAGTATTTATGTTAATGAGAAACTATTCAAACTTAAGCAACATTATTCTCTGGAAAGTGTTGATTTGTAAAGTCAAGGACCTGACTAAACATCACTGGAGCCAGAATGGGGTCTTCATGCAAACTCTATTTCATCCTGGGCAACATCATCACCATGGTTACCGTTAAAGGGCCAGTTATTCTTTCCTTTCTCAACCAGCTATGTTGCTAGATTTCCCGCTTCCTGGATTCAGTCGTTAAAGGAAAAAAGAATAAAATTTATCATAAAATATCAAATTTCATCAAATCTGAGACCTTTATGATATGCTTTGTGGTTGTATCTTGCATAATTGTAAAAATAGATATCACATCTTTATCTCATTGAAAAAAACTTTTGTCATAAAAATCTAAACTTTCACAAAAATCGCAGCCTTTATCATAAAATTAAGACTTTTGTACTAAAATCACAGTCAGCTTCTTGTAAAATCACAAATTAAAAAGAAAGAAAATTTTGTTGTAAAACCACAAACTTTGCAAGATTGAGACTTTTTAAAAGTCTTTTTTAAACAACCAAGACTTGACAAGAAATGTCACAAAATTGTAACTTTTTAACTTAAAATTGGATTTTTTTTTGTTGTAAAATATGAACTTTTTCAAAAATTTTGACTTTGAAAAACAAATGACAACTTTTTGTAATAATATCTTTTGCCAAATTTGACTAAATCCTGACTTTTTGACATAAACCAGCTCCTCTCTAACTCAGTTATTCCACTTGTTGATGTCAGAACTGAACCAAACGGGCCGTCACGTTGAAATTTCCTCAGAAATGTTCTAGTTAGAAGTTTATGATTGTCTTTGCACACTATCGTGGGCCAGATAAGATGAAATGGTGGACCCAGTTTGACCTGCGCAGCTTGAGTTTGACACTCCAGAAGCTCAGCAGTGACCTTTGACTTTGTTGAACTTCAGCATCCCGGTCCAGAGCCTACACCACCAAAGCTCTCCATCTGTGTCCAGATGATATCTTGTTTTAAAAAAAAACAAATTAACTAAATAAATAGAAATGTATATTTTGGTGGTGGTTTAGGTAATAACTTATTTTAGTAAATTACTTAAACCTAACTCCCACACCAGTTGATTATCTTGTTGATAATTCAACTGCTTCATTGCATACAACAGTCAGCAACGTAAAAAAAATAAAAAATAAAATAGAATCACAAAACCAGAGAAAGCTTGTTTTTCTTTATTTATTCACAGCTGCATACCTTAAAGCAGAATTTGAGAAAGCTGGAAAGGAAGTGGCGTTCCACTAATTTAGAAGAATTTCACTTAGTCTGGAAAGTTGGTCTGATAATGTATAAGAAGACTATTTGCAAAGCCATGGGGCTTATTATTCATTGTTAACAGAAAACACGAACAGCTTAGTTTTTCAGTTTTTTTTCTTTCCCCGGGAGTGAAGCCAGGCGTCACAGCTCTGTTGATCCATGTATTCCTGTAAATCTTAGCAGTGGTGACTTCAGAAGTGTATTTGTAAATAAAAACCATTCTGTTAAGGAGGAAATTCGTATTAACTGGAACTGCTGACTGTAGAAATGCACTGTTTCTGTTCTGTTAGGTCGCTATACAAACAATAGTAATTTCATCTAAACCATCAAATTTTCTTGTTGAAGTAATTCCAACCAGACGGATAAAAAAAAGAGATGTACCTTTGTTAATATTGACATTTTGGAGCCAGTTTTATCCCTCTAACTTGGCAGGTTTTGCACCTCAGGCTTTTAAAGTTGTTGTATACATTCTGCTAATCGCTGGCAGGTTTCAGAAGGAGAGGACCTCAACGCTCAGACTTGGGACTGATCAATACTGAAGTCCTTTAATTGGACTAAAAGAGCTGCTGAAACAGGATAACCAAAAAACCAAAAACCAAGAACATAAACTGGCAGTCAACACTGGGCGTCAACAAACCAAAGTCTCAACAACAGGCACAGAGAGACTAAGGTCGAGCAGGGAGAGGAGGAAACACAGGCCAGAATATACAAGCACGTCAGCGCCAACAAGAAGCAGGTGGGGGTGATTAAGACGGACCAGGATCAACAGGAATTCAAAAAGAAATTACATACAAAGAGGAAGACTTTCAAAGTAAAACAGGAACTGAGCTGACGATAAAACCAAACAGAGGCTACCCTTGTTAGCCTTTTATTTGTGTTGATCTGCCCAGATCTAATGTTGTCTTATTTCTTAAAGGCTTGAATGACTGTCAGGATTTATATCATATCATACCAGGATTGTGTGATTCTACCAATACTTTCCACTTGTGGTAATATTATTGGGCAGCACAACATAACTTCCCATTGCAATGCTGATTAAATTCGGCTAGAGTTATCCACGAAGCGAGATGAAACTAATCAGTTACTTGGACTACAAGCATGTCCCAGATCTGGATGACAAACTCCTTTTTTTTTACCTTCTACATTCAGACAGAACTGAAAAAAGATGGTAAATGATAGTGTTCCCTCCCTGGTTCTACCAGCCAAGATTTGTCTTTTAATGTAAACATGCAGCACGTCTCGAAGAGATGATATGATAATGCCAGAAAATTAGGAGTATTCTGTCTCAGATTTATGTCATGAAAAGAAAGGAAAACAACTTGTGCTTGCATTTGTTACTTCACAGACACATTCTCTGAAAAGCCTCCAGCTGATCCAAACTGCTGCAGCAAGACTTCTGATTCTCTCCACTGGCCTCCTTAAATCCAGAAAAGAATATAAAAGTCTACTCCTCACACATAGAGCCCTCTAGGGCCAAAGTCCAGGGTACCTTAAAGACCTCATCATTTGATAATATACGAACAGAGAACCTCGGCTCACTGCGGCGTTCTAGAATTTTGCAAAGAAAAGATGCAGAACTTCCAGGTATAAGGCTCCTCATTTGTAGATCCAGCTCTCAGCTTGTGTCTAGGCTGCAGACTAAGCTTAAAACCTTCCTCCTTGATAAGTCTTATCGAGTATAGCTATGCTGACATGGGTCTAACTTTCAAGCGTACCTTCCATGACGCTCGGGACACTTTCCTCTCTCGGCTCTCTGATTGCTCAACGTATGTTTTATTCGCCGTTATTGCTGACTTTAGCCGTGTGTTAATGTGTTAACATGTTGAGGCAGGTGGCTGTTCTTCCTAAATATGGTTCTGCTGGAGTTTTTCCACATGCAGTGAATTACTTTCTTTAGCTTCCACTGGCGTTTTAATGAAATCTGTCTTTGAAAGACCACAATGCAATGTGTTTGATTTCTGTTTCTTGCTGGAGTCATGGAATTGAACAGGCAAGAAATGTCCTAAAGGACCTAATTTGATACTTCACACTGCACTCTCACATCTGATAGCGTGGATGATGTGCTAATGTTGTTTTTTTATGTGACAGCCAATTTAAGACTCAGAAAATGGGATAATTTGTTTGAAAATTCTACTTATTTCCTGACTTGAGTGCTCACTGACAGAGACATGCATTGGTTTTTTTGTTTCTTTTCTCTTCACTGTGCATGTGTAATGCTGCAGGCAGCGCTGCTGAGATGATTTTTAAGAGGAAATGAAGATAGACAGGAACAGTGTGGAGGACTGATTAGCAGAGGGGGAAAAAATGAAATGAACATTGTCAGGACAGAACAAAGAGCCCATGGACGTTGGTGTTTATGACCCTTGATCAGCGCATGGAGTTTGTCTCTGCTTCATGGCTGTTTGAGCCTCTGGCTATGAATCAGATCAGCCTCTCTGACTGTGGAGAATTGAATTGGTGTGGATGTTTGTACAAGGGAGTGGACGACAGCAGGGGAGGAAATGCTAATGATCTTCATGGGTAATAAACAGGACATATATTTACAGCTTGATAGATGTACGCGACCTTTTGCGTGATTTAGTTACGCTGAATGAGTGTCTTGGGAAGGTTGACGTCAAAGAGTTCTTTCTAGTGAAGCAGAGTTGACAGAACACAGAAATCGAAGGGTCCTGTATCGAAATAAACTGTCTTGTTTTGATCTATTACTTTCTTTCTATGGCCAGAACTTTCTTTTTTTTTTTTTGTAAATTACACTCAGTTGTGAAGTTCTTTTCTCAAACCTCAAATGACTTACTAACACTAATATGTCACGTTCAAAACACATCCAGGTCACCCTCTGAAACCTTATTGATCTTTCTCCTGTCTCCCAGTCATTGACCTGTGCATACTGGTGTGTGGTGAAACATTTAAAGTATGATGAAAAGCGAGAGGGAAGGTTGGCAGCAGCCTTCATGGTGGATATGCATACCTCCTGCTGCAGGTCTTAATGGAGCAGAACACCTCCACCTTTTATGTTTTTCTCCCTCTACTTGTATAAACCTGCTTTCTGTGTTTCTTTCTTGATTCCTCTCCTTTTTTTCCCCCTTCTTTTTTGAAACCACTGTCAGGCCTGATGGGATGGCTTTAAGGGCCTCCTCACCCCACAATGATGCGATGTTGAGGCTTAATTTGCAAATATTTGCGAGTTTATTGAACTGAGTTGCCATA
>JBAMYA010000023.1:5472611-5508977 GCA_037176975.1 Arrhamphus sclerolepis | reverse complement strand
ACACACACATTGAGATTTTGCACAGGCTAAACAAACAAGACACCATTTGACTTATTACTAAGAAAGGAAAGGGTTTTTTTTTTGTTTCTGTATAACATTGACCTTCCTGTTTTCAGTCTTCATGATAGCCCAAGCTTTATGTTTACCATAGGGAGTGACATCTATGTATCCATCTCATTTTTAATAATATTTTTGACATCTGCTGATTTCAGAGCCGAAACGTGGATTTCTGAAAAGTAATATTATCTGTGCCATTGTACAACATGCAGTATGAGGTCTGTGTGTAATCAAATAAAGTCTCCATGATGTCTTGTGGTTCTGACTCATTTGGTTTTAACATGACATCAAAAGAATAGATTATCTTTCTACACCCTTGTAGTGGTGAAACCTACCTTCACCACACCATTTGTTGAAAATAATGAAACAGAATAAGCGCATGTTTCACAGTCATTTATAAAATGCCTTATAAATAATGCCTTTTACATGAGTAGAATATACAACGCAATAAAGAATACATCAAAAAAGGCCTCAACTATGACTGTGAATGTATATCAACTTGGCACATGTTTGATGCTGTTCTGCCTAGTTTTAAAATATTATCATGGCTGACTTTCTCCCCCCCATATACTTTCATTTTCCTGTTCCACAAAAGTTTATTATCGCCTGTTTATAAGGAGGTATTCTTTTGTTGGATTGCAACTAAGTAAAAGTTCTGTTCCTGAGTCAGAAGGGAACTGCAGCTGGTCACAGAAGCTGCACGATTTTTATATCACCGGCTCCAAACACTGATAATCCACATTCCTGCATTACCCGTCTTGTAAAATTTAAACGCAGTCATTTTGCTCAGGGCTTAAGTTACGTGAAAGTACATGTGCACCACGTCTATAGATCCCCCTCAGATGTAAATTACATGCATGACACTCCTCATGAAATTTCATAGTGGATAATAAAAGGCTTTGCGAGGTAAGAAACTGGCTGTGGAGTTTTTGGATAGTCTACTTTATTATATATGAGTTTTTTTTTCTTTTTCTTGAGGGTGTTAATTAAAAGAGAGGGAAAAAAAATGAAGGCGGTGCAGAAATGAACAGTGTCCTCATGGACTTGCTGGGTTCAAAAAAGGCTCCACACATTTTAAAAAATGACTTATTTTCAAAGAAAGTAATATGCTCTGACTCATATGAGGACGAAAACTAATGAAAAACAGTTCAAACATCTCTAGCATAGTTAGATTAATACATCATCATGTTTGATTGGAAATGAGAAGTTAACATGACTGAGGCCACAATGAGGCGGTCTGGATAAAGATAGACACCACTATTGTCATTATTCATTTCTCATTGTGAAAGTTGTGCTCATGACAAATGGTTCAGTCTGTTGTGGTTTTCTTTGAGAATATGTCACCACCCTGTCTGCAATACAACAGTAAATCTATTTTGTCTCAGTGCTCTGGTTCTCTGACCCTGACGATAATAGATTACTTGAGATCTATGATCTTAAGGTGGAATCACTATCACCTTGTTGTGTCTTCACCAAAGTTACAAAGATGTCTCTCTCTTTCTTTTTTTAAATGGGCCAACAGAAGAGACAGTTTGAGTCTGAATCACCTGAAATGTCCAGAGTTCAGAGAAAGATGCTTCTGTTTTATGTTTGTTGTAACCTTGGAGGGACAAGTAATGAAAAGCTCCTGAAAACATGCAGGTCTTCTTTGGTGTGCAGTGATGTATGAGTCACAGAGATATTTCATCCTGACGTCATGGTCTTACCGTTCAGCTTAGCGCAGGCACCAAAATGCTTTCTGTTCAGGCACTGTAACAAGCTAATTCGATATTTTCTCCAGATAATAGGCTTTTTTCCACTAATTGGGCTGGCATTTATGCATCCACGAATCACTTCAAGACATGAAACAAAATTCTGCAAAATACACATTTTGACTTTCTTGCTCAGGATTAGTACAGCAGGGAAATCAAGTCTGCAAAAAGTTACCGTTGTTAAATAGTGAAATTGTTTGACTCATATTCATATTGTGGGGACATAAGGTGTGTTTCAACTGAAAAAGAGGACTTCAGGAACTATTGTGGGGCCACAAATGTCCCTAGAGAACTCACATTTAACCTTGGTTAGAATTAGAAAGACTAACCACACCTAATAACCACACTAAGGTACATCCCTGACCTTAAGAAACTGCCGATGGAGGCGTGTACATCCAGGAAAACTGTCACTGTAGACTGAAATCTTGATGACGATGCTTCTTAAGAAATCCACCCTTCCACACAGGACATAACCTCTATGAAGGCACGATAAGTATCCGAAATGCAGGTAGAAATCAAAGGAGCACAATTCCACCACTCTTTTGTTTTCCAAAATAAAACAAGCCCTTTTTTGTATTATTTCATTTTTTTCCAGAGTGGTATTTTTGCTGCCTTTGTCTGCCTGCACAGCTCTTCACATGGCATGACATGACATGGTTGCAAAATTCCTTCCCTGTGCTGTTTTTGAGAGGGCTGTTGTCCCCCCCCCCCGTACCATCATACAGCGGGTCTTTCAGCTGCCCTTCTCTGGGCCCCCTTTCCCTCCAAAGCCCTCCTACTCTTTATTGTTCTTGTGTTTGGTTCTGTGTTCGAGGCCTCCTCTTATCACGTGTGCAGGCTCCAGCTATCCTATTTATCCTACATTAACACCATCTCTTGTAAGTGCCGGTCTCCATAAGAACGACGTTTGAAATATCTAAGTAAAAAAAAAAAAAAAGCCTGACTTTCTCATTTCATTTCTGTTTCTTTAAAGACAATAATCACCAACTAATGCCATCAAGATAGTGTATTTCATCAATACACGCCCACTTTTGCATTTCAGAGCTGTAACACATTCCAAGTCAGTGGTACAGGAGCAGTTCAGGTGATGAAAGTTTTGATATGTCAAACGGATGAAGTAAACAGACGACTGCAAAGATGATCTGGTACAAAAGCAGTGTTCATGAAAAGTCAGTCTTTAAGAAGCAAATGCAAGCAGATGGGACTACATTCACAAATGCCGCTTAAAAATGCCCTTTTTTAAAAAAGAAAAGAAAGAAGAAGCCATATGTTTACCTTGTTCAGAGGTATTGTCATCTCTGCACTCGGAGGCATCTGGGACGGACCATCACGCAGGCGAAATACATATTGATGCCATGAACAAATCAACATTCTTGATCTTTTTGGGAGTAAAAATTAGATCCATGTGCTTCAAGAGAAAGACAAAAAGGGCCATTCTGACGGTTATTACAAGAAGTGCTGAGGGCAAATGACAATTTTGGTGATTTTGTGTATTTAGCTCTAAAGTGGTGATGGATACAGATGCTTTCTGTGTCCTGCAAACATATTTCTTCCTTTTTACTTCCTCCTGGGTCATAGTCCAACCATTGTTTGCTAAGAAACCCATTTTATTGTCCCTTCTAAAGTATTATGGGGTGTTTCTGTTGAGGTAGAGCCTAGGTGGCCTCCCCCGTTGGCTCGTTTTTGGGAGGCCAGCATTCACCACACAAGATTTCCCCTTAGACACGAAGACTTAAACACATATCACAGAGTGCCGAACATAGACGTACATCTCTGCGTGGAAGATTATACCTTTTTCTGGTGTTCTTCGTGTGCACATTATTTATGTATTTAAGGTAGGCAGGAGTTGAGTTAGCATGGGAAGGATATGCGCCTGTGGGGAGGAATTTACTCAACATGCAAGACATTGGGGAGGATCACTCAACCAAAAGGGTGCCATTAAAAAGTTTTGTTTTCATCATCTGCCATATTTTCTTCACACCCAAAAAGACATGACTGTAAAGTAAACAAAGGACATGGCTGTGCTCTGTCCAGAAACACAGACAGACTGGCTGCTAGGAAAAACCACCACCGCAACATCTTGAACTTCAGTAACTCTTCAGCAGCTGTGCAGGGCCACCAGACTTGCAGCTTTACCCGTTTGTATAGGAAAGCTGGAATAAGTGCATGGGCTTACCTGTTGTCCTTTAATCAGATAAGAATAAGCCTTGGGGGCAAACATGGACTTCCTTGAACATTCTTCTGCTGCATACAAAGCAGCTTTTGTCTGTCCTTTATATCTGTGGCACATGTCTGATGGCAGTGGTGGATGCATTATGTTTATTAGAAGCAGCAACCTTTATTTCCTTCTAGCTAACTGGATCACAGAGGCAGACAATGATATTAGAGCATGTGTACTATTAGACATTAATTAAATGCTATAAAGGACTGCAGAGTCAGTGACTTCCTCCATATTAGAGGAACACACACAAGACGTTCTAATGCAGTGTTCATCCTGTACCTAATGTGCACCAGAGAAACTGTAGTCAGACATTAGAAGACATTGTGAAATGCTAATATCTTGTCAAGGTATTATAAATTAATGTTATTCCCTGGAAAATAAGGGTTCCAGGGTCCAAATGGTGTTTGACTTTGAGCCCTCTGGGAGATCTGGAATTACAGTAAAGCCAAAAAATAAAACTAAAAAAGGTATGCTGCCAATATAAAAGAGGGGGAACCCTCAGAAACAAGGTAATTTATATCATTGTGGTAGGAACTGTGAAGGTAAACTGTAAGGAAAATAGGAAATTGCAGTTCATTGACTGGCCACCAGGGACTGACTGCAAAAGTTAGCCAACCCATGTTAAACTGGCCCAACTTTACAGCAGAAATAAACATATTTACAGATTTAAAATAAGATAAATAAGTAAGTTTTGGTCTTACATGCATGACAACTGTACAGGGGATACATTTTTATATACCTCATCAGATAAAATAATATAAAGCCACAAATTTATGCATGAATGGGGTTGTTTGTTTGTTTTGTTTTGATTGCCTAGCCATCATCACTTTAGCGACTAGGCGCTTTGCATTTTTCTGTCTTGACTTCTTTGTTTTGAATTAAAACAGAAAAGTAAATAACTATTCTTATTTCTAAATGTATCCAAGCTCGGCAATCTGGGGTCCCCAAGGCTGCAGTCAGTAGAACCCATGGGTGGTATCACAGGGATTTGTCCAGTCCTTTTTATACAATCTTTGGTGTTATCCCGCTTCTTTTTTTTTTTCTAAAGTTGGAGGAAGCAGCAATAAAGTCCACCAGCCTTTATAAATGGGGAAAAGGCTGAGACTGATTCAAGCTAACAATCTGAGAGTATTCATGCGTGACCAAAACAACAGTAAAAAGCAGAGTTGTTGTTGTTGTTTGTTTTGTTTTGTTTTTACAGTAATTTTAACGGTTGCCAGAAACAAAAATGGTTTCTTTTAACTTTTATTTTCAACTCTAACAAACAATATGCCGTTTACCTGTTTTATTTTGTGTTTTTACACCCAAATTATACTTAAAATAACTAATCCTAAATTGATTTGGTATGAGTACAGGGTATGATGTATGGCTATTTGACACAGATACAGTATTTTACCTGAGTTGGTATTTTTATTTTATTTTTTTGCTTTTTTTATCTTGTATCTCAGGGTGATTGATGCTTTAAATGAAATGGGTCTGGTACCCCTCCCTACCGAACCAGACACAAGAGGGTCAGGGAAGGCCACTACTCAAAACGACTGGGAAGGCTGGAATCTCGTGCCTCGTTTCTCTGATTGGTTACGTGCCAAAGTCAAATCCAGAGGAGTAGTTCTTTTTTAAATCAAAAAGGAAAATAATTAAGGCATTCCAGGCTATATGAAGGACAGAGAGCACAGTTTCTCAGCAAGGCAAAGCAGTTTTATTTACACTGCCAATCAAATGTTTTAGAACACCTTACTTCCTCCAGTTTTTTAAAATAAATTTTACAGGTCAAGTCCAATGAATAGCTCTAAATGGTAGAACTTGAAACTGAACTTTAAATTGATTCCATGATTTCTTTTTTTAACCACAGTTTTGTTATTTGTTTTTATACTTTCATTTCAGAGTACAATGAGACATTAATCTGCATAAATTTTAACATAAAAGGAGGAAAAACTGGGGTGTTCAGTAATGTAACTACATGAACAACACAAAATGCATTCAATTACAATGTATAATACAGTTATATATCATAAACGAGGACAAGTTAAACATTAAGAGGTTCTGAGATGCCAGAAACCCACAGTCCTCGCTTCCAGAGCAATGCATTCTGGGGCAAACGGCAGGATTTTACTGTTGTATAACAAGCGAGGGGCGCTTCCAGGACTGAGGGGAGGCTGTGCATGTGTGTCTGTCTGGCTGGGCTGATACGTGTGAGCGTGTGGGTGGGTAAATGCACTTGACCTGATAAAGTACAGTCTGTATGCTCATGCACTGATTATCTGTGTGGTATTTTCCATTGAAGGTTTGGCTACTCACACGAACAGGCCGGTTAACCCTATTCCTCCCTCAGCATTTCACAGCATTTGTTGTTAACACTAGAACAGAAAGGTGCACAGGGGATTTTTTTTTTTTCTAAATCTTATGTTTAATATAATCCATCCTTATGTTTCCATAAATATCCCAGCTTGAAACAACAAATCTGCATGCAGCTCATTGTGCTAAGGCATCTGAGCTTTTATAGTCTTTCATTATGTTCTGAAAATGAAGGCGTTAGACTGGAAATTAGTGAGGGATCCCATTAAAATACGAACTCTTATCTGCATTTAGGAGAACTGGCTATGATGACAGAGAGCTCTTGTATGAGGAGCTGCTTTGGGTTTTTTTTTTTGTTGTTGTTTGGTTTTTTTCCACAATCAAATCAGAAGTATAGGATGAGACAGTGCTGGTATGACCAAATAGGAAGCATCTGGATTGAGTTTCACCCCACAGGGTCTGGTCCTCAGCAGATGCTTCTCGCCAAACAAGCAATGCTGATTAAAACCAGAGAGGCGGCCTTCTCACTTACGTGCACTCATTTCACGCATGCTTGTCAAATGGCCAGTTTTAATGACACATAGTTAAAGGAGACGAGCGTTTCTATGCCGATCTGGGATCGGGGCAAATAAGACTGGTTTTCTATTAAAGCTGGCAAAGGCTAATTAGCAGCAATTTCATGTGTTTCCATTAACTCAGTAGAGAAGTAATGGTTCTGAGTCTGAAAGTGCAATTTAGGATTTAATTAACTTAATTTTGAATGGCACTTTTAGTCAGAACAAAGGTAGCCAATTACTTTGAATGTCACAAAAGGAATTCGGGACAGATGTTGTTGTGTAAACACAGCAGCCAAACCACTGAGACATCTTCATCAAGTTTGCCAGTGAGGATAAACAAGTACAAGTCAACGTGAGAGTGACATGTCACCTCGCTGTGAGCTGGCACAGACTCTCAACATTCCCATGTGCCCGTGAATTACCAAGGCTCGCAAAGGAGAGTGAGCTATCTTCGCTATCATTCTGTTGGAATAAAGGATAGCTGGGTTTTTTTGTTGCTGTTGTTGTTTTAAACCACACCTCATGATGTCCACATGGTACAAAAACACACTGCAGAGCTAAACCACAATAGCCACAGAGTTTAGTAGCTGTGTGGGAGCTGATGAGAGCAGACTGGGAGTGTTGGCTGCACCCATGGTGGTCCCGGGGACTCGGCGACGACGTCCGTCAGGTTTTGAGCAGATTTAAGTGGTTGATTGTGGGATTTTTGGCTGAATCCTGGCTAGGTGTAGACCATTCTGGTGAGTTGTGGGCCATATGTTTGGCTTTTGCTGTCACGTTCAATTTGTTTTCCTCTGCCTCCTCTGCACTGGAATTGTTGCTTTTGTAACAGAAGTGACATTTGGGAGCAGCAGCGGCTGAGACCTGAACACGGAGACATAAAGGCAGGAAACACGACTTTAGCGTCTTCAGTTGTCATTTGAACGTTGCCATAGCTGACTGTTCTGGAAATATATTTGTTTCAGCACGCTGGTATTTCGTGTAGCATCTAAACAGGGTCTCAGCAGTGAGAGAACAGTATTCAGATATTCTTACCTCTCATTGTAATTAGAAGATAAAACTGCTGGAGACAGTGAAACAAAACACGGGGCGGCTGAACCAGCTGTGAAACACCGAGTGGTCGGACAGAATGAAAGGATAACATTTTCACAGCTGCTCATGTCTATAAAAAAAAAAAAAAAATACACACACACACACAACTTGAAAGTGCCAGCAACCCCATAATGCGGACCTTAACATCCTACCTCCTGATGTGACTTATGCGGCGGTCTGGGGGCATGAGAGACAGGCTGACATTGTACACTGTTCCTCTGACTCACATACTGTACCCACAGGCCCGAGACCACAGAGCCTGTCTTTAGATTCATGTCTCACACTTACTCTCTTGTGGGTGGATTCCTTTGGTCCATTCCCACAGCCTTCATGCGAGGGGTCCAGTCAGGAGAAAGGCTCGCTGTACCTCCCATCCTGAGACTGTGTGCGACCTTGTGGCACTTTCATTTGAAAATGTCCTCAGTTTTCACAAATATTGCTGAACATGAAAGGACCACGCTGTCCCGAATTCTATACATGATCCCAGCTGATCATCATAACATCAGCTGTACAATGCCTCAAACAACCATTCGATTCATTTGTGAAGTGGAAGGATCCATCACATGAACTAACTGGAAATCCTCCAAGGAAACTGAATAGAAACAATGAAACCATTTAGAGCTCTCACATATGAAATATTTGCAGTTATAGCAAAGCAAATGTGTGGCAAAAGAGGACGCACATTGTTCAGAGCTCTCCTACAGTGGCTTGAATTGCCACTATGCATGTTTCGTCCAACAAAGTTTGGGAAGTGTGAAAAGTGTGCTGACCTTGAATTGAACCAGGAGGTTTTAGCCGCAGTGAGTGGTCACATTCTCGCTCTTTCACCACTGGTGACCATGGATGCAGTCGTTTTTGTTTGTTAGTGGCCATCAAAGACTTCAAAGACAGCGCTGCGAACACTTGGGCTTTGGGATTGACCACTTGACCCTTAGACGCCCTGTTTGTGGAGAGCTATAACAGGAAATGAACTAAAACTTATTCCGACAGCAGGCAGTTCGCACCAAAGGGTATTAGTCGCTGCAGCTAGAAGAAAGAGGGATACACTGACCACTCAAAAATAAATACCAGGATGGTGGTCCTACAGATTCAATAAATACTAAATTTGGGAGGCTTTGCAGGCTCTTTGATTTTTTTTTAAATTTTTTATCATGTTACCACTATTATTTCTCACTTCTGAAAAGGGCAGCAGAGACGAGGACTGAATGACAAGGGGATTTGGTCAAATGTCATCTTTAATGTCACCCCAGCAGTGAGTGAATACAAATCTTTTCCTTTTGATGCCACCTTAACCCTCTGCGGCTTGGTTAGTCTCAGGTTGAGGAGTGGAGGAATAATTTGCAGATATCAGAGTGTTCTGAGCTGGTAACATTAATGACTAACCTTGTCTGAACAGATGAATACCCTCAGACATCTGGAAATTGTACCCAAAGATGAGCCAGACTTGTATCTTACTGATATCTTGGCTGATTTGCTTTGATTTCAGCATGTTGTCAGGCAAAGAAGCAGTGTGCTTGAGGCGTTCCTTAAAATACATCCTCCAATTAACTCAAATGCTGTCAGTTAACCTATCGGAAGCTTCCAAAGCCGTGACATCATCATCTGTCTTTTTCAAATTGTTTAACAGCATGGTAATCTTACTGCACGTAAACTTCTGACTTTGACAAAAGTAATAAAGAAATATTTTTTTTAAAATCCCTCTCATTAGTCTGGCGTTTAGCAAATAGTAATAGTTTTGGTAATTCTAACTGACCTAAAACAGGTAAAGTTTAGACTGATTTAATGCCAAATAGTGAGGGGAGAGAGAGAAAAAAGAAGGTTTTAAACAGTGTATCTAAACATCTGGTTTCAGCTGTAACCACGTGAACTTTGGAGTACGTTGGAAGACATTTAGCCCAAATCCAGAGCCGTTTACTAAAACTTCAGGCAAGGAAATGTAGAAATGCAGCAGGTTTCTCTGTACATTAACTTTACTAATGTACATAAGCAGTGGATATACTTCCTCTGGCCTCACAGCTTCACTGACAAGGGAAGAGAAAGCTGTAACACATTAAGACTTTTCTTATGGTGCTGCTGACATCAAACTCTACATTTATTCATATTTTGGGAATATGATGAAAATGATTGATGGATGGAAATACTGAAAGTCTAATTGTGTCTGACAATGAAAATAAATTGCAGATTTAAGCATCCTTACTTCCCTAAAACATTTGAGTGTTTTGTACTTTTTTTAGGATGGATGTGCATGTTTGAAACCCACTGAGTAAACCACAGTTTGTCTGTTTGCTGAAGTGAGCGAATAAATCGAGCATTCATGTGGACGTGAACCGCCACAATAATGACTTCTTCACAGAGGGAGAAAACAGTTTGGTTTTTTTATCCAAGCCCCCAAACACGAACAGCTTTCTGCGACATCAAACCGAGGGACTGTCCCTGCTTTTCATGCCTTCTTTCTGTTCATGTGAAGCCAACTTTCCTGCAGTGACTCAGCCATTCATTGTTTTCCCTTTAAATTCACAAACAAGATACCAAGTTTTCTCCAAAGGCTAACAATGAGGAAATGATCAGGGCTTTCAAAGGAATTAAACAACCTCCTCTGGGCAGTTGTTGATGATAACAAAGACTCGCAGGAAATCAGATGCTGCTCATGTGATAACATTTGGGTCATGAAGGGTCATACTGTTCTTCATGTATTAATGCATTTGCTAATTTTCCTGCATATAATGTACATTATACAACCACAAATCTGAACATTTGGAGCTTTTTACATTTATTTTGGCTTTTACTTCTTCTTCAAAATGCCATCTTTCACAGCAGTGTCCTTGCATTTCTGAGCAAAACAATGCAAACCGCATTCTGCACACATTTAAAGTCATGGACTTCCTGCCTGCGGTACTCACCTGTCAACCAGCAGAGAATATGTGGAGAAATTTAAAAAACAAAAGTGACATTTGCAGGAAGAATGGGGCTAAATCTGTGAAAATCATCATTACGTGACATCCTCAATGTTTGAACCTCTTTGTCAGAAGGATTTGTCACATTACAAAGGGTCAAAACACTTCCTTTTCCGAAGTTTTTGTGTGATGTGTTGCTGGTCTGAAATAAAAAAAGTGCACAAAGAAACAAAAAAAAAACCCACAAAAAACTAGGCTTCATTGTGTCAGCTACTAAATAAAGTCAAAGTAGATGTAAAGAGGCTATAAATCACAATCTTTTTTTATTTTCATTTTCCATGACGTCTCAACTTTTTCTCTCTCGAGATTGTACAACTGTCACATGTAATTACAGAGCTTCCAGCTTCCAGCAATTATTTTCTTAGCGCAGAGAAGACGTTTGAACAAAAGCGTGAGCAGAAAGATGGAGCGAAAGCTGGGAGCTGAACTCTGAGAAGACACTAGCAGGGAAGCAGCCAAAAAAAAAGGGGGGGGGGTGTCTGCCTGAATATTTGTTCTTTACACAACTGACACTTCTTTCAGGGAAAAATGAGGAAAAAGCCAAGAGGCATTATGTGATGCAGCTGTGGACAAAGAACAAGACAACAGTAGATACAAAGCCAAAAGAATAATTGTGCTCAGTGGTGGATAAAAATATCTTTCGCTGTATGTGTGGATTGTGCTCTAACAAGCATCGCGAGAGTCAGTGTGTCAGCTGCAGTCCTGAGGAGGTTGCTGATACTTCAGCTAGAGTATTAATTAAGATTTATCTCTGGCCTCCTGGGGATAAACACACTGACAGATGTAATGGCATAATTCAGTCCCTTTTATGCTCTGTTTTTGGTCTCTCACAAATATCTGAGGGTGTCTGTCTCCTCTCCTCAGCTTTCAGCATCTACTCTTGGACGAGGCTTCAGCCGTGGAGACTTGCTGCTGTAGCTCTGCTGACTGTACTGAATAATCCACATGAAGATGGATAATGTGCTGCCTAACTGATTTATAAAACTATTCTACATTTTATTTAAATCCTTTTGATGCTTGTTCATGGCTGACTCTCCTCTGGGAACTTACTGGGGCCCATGGAGCTGGTTATGTTGCCCAAGCAATAAAGGACAACACTCTACCCTCTACGCAACCAGCCGGTCAAACGAGAAACATCTTCAGTAGGACTTCACTTCAGTTCTGCTGCAATAAAGATCGTTAGAGGAGGTGATTCCTGCCTCCCACATGATCCTCATATAATGACTCAAGGTAACAAGTAAATATCAAAAGTTCTTTATAAAGACGATGACAAATAAATATGAATTAGCCATCAGGACATCTAGACTTCTTGGCAGAGGTGGGGGACTCAAGTCGCATGACTCGACGCAAGTCGCTCATTTGAGGACTTGCTTGACTAACACTGATAAAAGACTTGACTTGACTTTCATGACTTGAGACTTGACTTAGACTTGAGACAGATGGCTTGAAAGGACTTGACTTTATTTAAATAAAAGAAATGAAAATTTGAATATCTGCATTTTTCACATTTTTTTAAAAGTTAGATTACGTTTGATCAAGGTTTTAACATGACTGGCTGATTCTCGGTGCAGCACAAGCAGCACGCTGCGTGGGCATTTTTTTTAAAAGTTAGATTACGTTACATCAACACAGGAACAGCAGACATGGCAGCGGCTATGCCTAGAATCATGCAGTTTGGATATAAAGATTATGTTGTCGATAAGAAGAGAACAGCTATGAAATGTTTGCTGCTCAAAAATAAGTGACACAAGCACCACGACATCCAACTTCATCCGTCACTACAAGACCCACAAAGAAAGCTAAGCTACGTGAATGCGTCTTAGCCAGCTTTTAGCTGTTAGCTATAATGCTTGTTAACACTAGCGCAGCTTAAACAAGCTAAGTGATATATGATGAGGTATGTGTCAGGGACTTGCTTGACTTGCTTGATTCTCATCACAGTGACTTGGGACTTGCTTGAGACTTTGAGGTTATGACTTAAGACTTGCTTGTAACTTGCACATGAGTGACTTACTCCCACCTCTGCTTCTTGGCCAGCAGTTTTCAAGCTCTAAAAGATAAAATCTTATTACAGCGCCCCCTACAGTCCAAATTTGGTACATTCGTTCTACATTCTTGCAAACTTGCCTATGAAGTCTCATTGGTCACACTTCGTTTAATGTATTGATCAGTTTCACAGAATTAAGTGTTTCCAATGCTAATTATCAATGCCACATTTTATGTTTGGATTGTTACATCACAAGATACCATACATGTCTTTTTGGGCCACACCCACAATAAATATTTGTTATAGAACAATTTCACAGATGGTGATGGGCGTGGCTCGGTCAGTTAGACTGGAGATATCCCAGTGAATGAAAGGGGAATTTCTTTTGTTCTAGCCTATACAGTTCACGCAAATGGATTATCATATTGTAGCACCATCTAGTGGTTTATTAAGATCTATTTAATCATTAAAGGTTGCATTGCAGATTGGAATCACAAAGCTTTGGTCATGTATGATGTATAGGGCGGTGTATCTATTACTGTACTATTAATTTTGGGCTAGAATTTCTCTAAATACTGAGAAAAAGCAGGTTTGATTGCTTTCTTATTATCTCCAAGTCTTTACGCTGAAGATCTCTCGTCTTTCCTCAACCCCTTGACATTTTCTAATGAATTCACTGAGGACTGCTTAGGAGAGTATTTAAGTGTTGGAGCCTTCAAGCACTTTGTGGTTTTACAGTGAGGTTAATCTAATGAGAACGTGTTGAAGCCCATGTGTCCGTGATGATGGACAGAAACTGGACTCATTCAGTGACTTTATTGGGATCAGTCATCATAACTGTGCGTAGACAAGGAGATGAATCTGCGAGGGATTTGGTTGAAAGGCCCAGCAAATCATTGGCTACGGCCCAAACACCATCCCATTTGCATTCCTTGAGGGCAAGCTGTCCAATATTATCTGAGCTCACTCCAACAGAGGCCTCTGAAGCCACAAAGGACTCGCTGTGCCGACGTCTTCCCACATCACATACGCTGGAGATGAGAGGCTGACTTCAGAAGTGCCTAATTATGCAGACCCCAAAGCGAGGGATGCACCTGCAGACACAGGTGTTTATGTGCTTACCCTGGGAGGACCCTTCCCTTAAAGTAAATTTGTCAGGTCCTGCAGGCAGACATTTAGTATATCTGATGCAAGAATACATTCCCTGAAATCCCTAGAACGTTATGACGTCACTTTTTCTTTCTTTCTTTCAACGGAAACAGTTAACGAAAGACATGCACGCAAGCACACGTGTGTACCTGTTGGCTTGGCAGCATTAATCATGTCCTCCTCGTCTTCTGGCAGATGCAGGTCTGGAAATGTGAAATCCTATATGTGCATCTGTGTGGGGGATCCAGGTTGAGCTTCTGCAGCGGGAGGAGACTGAATCTACTGCAGAACATGTCTGTTTGGAGGATTAGGCTTGTTTGAGGGAAGATAAGACTTTGTGGGATCAGTGCACTGTTAAATGTATCTGCCAGAGCCAGCAGACAAGACTCTGCCAACATTCCTGGGGATGAACAACACCTGAAGACTCCCACAAATGGAAATAAAATCTGATAAGGGGGGGATCTGTGTCATATCTGAAATCAATAAACAACCCACTATAGGTATTTGGCTTTATTTCAAATCTGGCTGTTTATTAAAGGAAATTTTAAAACAGAGAATGAAATGGATTTCAGTGGCAGTTCCTTTAAAACAGAAGAGCTGGAGTGTAAGTAATTACTTACAAACCTGTGGTAACTGAAGATATCATTCAATTCACTTAAATTGAGTCATACTGTCATTAGCCTTAGGATAATTAGATTGTGAATGTAAACTTTTGTTTGCAGCAAAATGACAATTGATGTTAGCACAGAGACCAATGGAGCTCCATCAAAATACATTTTATGGTATTTAAAGCCTCTGAAAGGACTCAAACTTTACACTAAAAACACTCAAAGTTTACAAAGTTAAATGCACCATATTAAAGCAATCAGTCTTAAGGGAAGAGTCCCAAACACTAACACATACTTTAACCTTGCAACTGTACAGAAAGTGCACAAAAAGGAGTTTTTGTGCAGGCACCTGCTTCACCAGCAGCCTTTGTTTTCATGATTTCATGGCCTGTTCTTCAAAATAGCTAGATATTTATGATAAAATAGTGAACCGAGGCCATAAACGCCTCCTTTTCCTTCTATTGACAGTAATAGTGGTACACTTATGACAAGGTGATACCTGAATAAGCCATCCTTTTTTTATACACTTTCTTTGCACTTTCACAGCTAAAATGACTTGAGTCTGTAGGGACTCCACCCGTACTGCCTTGTAAGTTGTGTCAATTTTGAGTCTTGTCAGGGGTGTAAGGAATCTATTTTGATGTAAGTCGATTGCCTTTGAGCGCTGACATTTTTCTGCTCAGAACTGCTGTGATTGGCCTGTCACAAAAGCTTGCAGTACTTACCATCTGGTCATAGACCTTGGCTTATTTTAAGTCTGGAATCCAGTTTTCACCACATTCAGCTGATAGCAATAATCAGTGCAGTCATTTTCCCCCCAGATTTTTACACATTAAGTACTTAATAATGAATATCATGCCCCATAAACTGCAACAGTACAATGATATTTTTACATTAGTGCATTTGTAATTATACTCAGTCATGTAACTTGATGGATTTTTGTGCTACAGCAGAAACAGAGATTTTGGTTTTGAAATTTCAACCTGTTGGTGCAGAGATGTGACTGTATTTGTCACTCAGAACAAAGTCCCAGCTGGTGGAAAGCATGATCTGATCACTTGCAGTCTCATTTTCCCTTTGATGGAAGCAGTCTCACCCTTTCCATCCACACAACCAAGAAGTTACTTGTGAAATGATGACATCTAGTGGTGTGAATTGGAACTCTCTCTGTCTCAAAAATAGCTGTTCCTAAACAAACCCTACAGGTTGTGTTTTAGTATCAAGTGGGCAGGAAAGGAAAATTTCCGATCTCCAACGGGCTTGAAGCTGCACAGACACACTGGAGCATCACAGAGCCGCCACGTGCAACAGTAGATGAGGTGAGCACAGGTACCGACCAGAGGGCATGATGTCTATCCACACCTGAGCCGACACAGGTCGTCGTCGAGTTTCTAATTTAAAAAGCATCGACTTTCATTCAGCAGAGTCCTCACACTCATATCCTCCAGCTATGAGAAATCCTTGTCTGATCAAATATCATAGCAGCCCTTTCATGGACGCGGACAGTAAAGTAAATTAGTCACACGAAGGTCCCGTGGCTCTGTAATGTCACAGTGGACATAATGAACACTACTGCTTCTTACTGGTTGTTAGGTGGCTTTTCTGCAGAGTCGCTGCCGTGTCACAGGATGGGTTTGATCTCCAGCTAGCTGCTGCAGATAGGAGGTAAAATACTAAAAGGTCAAAGATAGCCAGAGACAGTACTGAGAGTGGGAGGGTGGTGAGAGACCGATGACAAACATGAATGCAAAAAAAGGTTAATGTGAGCCTGTGGAAGTTCTGCGTGCGAAGACCACCTGCTGAGCTACAGCATGTGCAAGCATCTGAGCAGTAGTTCACAATATAAATCAGAGCCGTGGAATACATTCAAACACTTCATGCCACTGAAATTGAAATACAATCTTTATTAAGTTCTTAGACATCTCTCAAAGGTATAATCCAATAAACAGCAACACAGGCATTTACAATTCAAGGACAAATAATTCACTTTCACAATAACAAACTGAAATGTTTTTGCCTCTTGAAAATACTTTTTACCGGCTTTCGCCTTTCCATCTGAACGACAAAACCAACTCCTCGACTCGTGTTGTCTTTCAAAACAGAACCAACAGTTCTCAGTCATGCATGCTTGAAATAAAGTACGTCAGAACTGACAATTGTGAAGCGAAGCAATGATGAGAGGCTGTTAGATTCTGCTCCAACATTCACGCTCTTTGATGTTTTGTCTGGATGCTGAGGCTGATGAACTGCCAGTAAAAACAGATAAGTGAATGCCTTCGTGAAAGATCATCAGAATAAATTCCTTTTATTCAACTAATACTGATCTGAAAGGACAAAAAACAGACACAGAGTTCACTGTGGATGAGTACAGACTGTATTTTTTTATATCTATCTATCTATATATATATGTATAAATTCTGGAAAGATAATAAGTCTCTTCTTAAGGTAAAACTATTTTTCCATCTAAAATTGTTCTATTTGAATTACAATGTTGTCACAAAGATGTAAATGTTTGCTTGATTGTGGTCGTAGATTTTACTTTACAGTATAATATTAGTTTTATTTGACTATATAATTGTTTTATACTCACAGCATCATTTTACTTATCTTTAGTTTTATTTTGTAAACATCATGGTTTGCAAGTAATACAGATGAACAGATCAGACTAACGCTGTTAAATATTTAAATTCTACACTAAAAGTCTTCTGCTGTGTGGATAGCGAGTGATTTATGCAAATAAAGAGACGGTTTAAAAGGAAACATGTTGGAAATTGGCTTGCTTGTCAACCCAGAGATTGAGATGAGGCTGTATGACATTTTCTTCTCTGTGAACCAAAAGAAACCAAAAAACTAGCATAGTCACTCGAAGAGAATGGCTAGAAGTGGATTGCTACTATAGCCAAGGTGACCAAAGAAAATTCTTAATTAGAGCGTTGAATATGTCATGGAATATTTCCTACTTGGGGTGCACTTATCAGGATGTGGCGGTCGCAACACGGAGTTCACGCTCCGTCGTCTCCTCCAGACATATAAAGCCTTTCCATCAATGGCAGCACGCATTCACCGCGCCAGTCGCCTAACCCTACGGATGTAGCCTGCCAGCCACGTGACTGCTATTTCATGTTTCAGCTCTGGCAGTGCTTGTTTCTGATAGGTAGTCTGGTTAGTCAGCTTGGAGGGGTCCTGAAAGAATCAGAGGTGGAAGTCACTGGACCGATGGACCTGGCTGCTGCAAGAGGTAGAAGACGATTCGCTAGAAACCATCTAGCTGGTGTCCTCTGGTTAGCCATGGCCAGTAGCCTTCAAACGGGAGCGAAAACAGAGCCTTCAGACTGCTTTGCTTTGTCCCCAAACTCTTCCAGGTCAAGCCAAAGCGGTTCAGTTCAGAGGTGAAGACAATGTGAAGTGCTAAGTAGCTAAAGTGATGACAGATAGCCCTTGGATAAGACAGTTGGCTATCAATCAAAATGATTGATAGCTAGTTCAGAAATTTGGATTAATAGAATTTACCTGATGTCATTAGAAAAAATAAATTAAAAAATAGCCCCTGGATGTGAAATTTAGAAATGGAGACCAAAGTTGCTTATTTGAGTGTCTTTTCTGCTGTAAAGTTGGAATTTTTAATATGGGGGTCAATGAAGATGGACCCCCCCAGTGGTCAGATGAGGAACCAGTTTGGACTCAACCTGGAAGCTGAAAAGTTTCAGCAGGAACCTTTGTCACCTTTCTTTCATCTTTTGAAATGTAATAAAGGTTTCACAAATCACCAGCAGTGTTTTATATATTCACTGCTATCTAAAATATAATTTAACAGAGAAAAGATCATTTTTAAGGCTTTAAATATCTGGAGAAGAAGCCACAAAACATTTTTATCTATAATAAATCCTGTGAGAAAAAAAACAATTGCACCCAGTGGACCTAATTAACTGTTGTCCATCAAGTTAGTGATTATAATAGTCATTATAATGCATAATTCACAATTTTATCACAGTGTATTATATATTAAACTCTTCATGCATTACAGTGCAGCTTCAGGCAATCAGAGTAGCTGGGAAGTGGTATCTGAAGTACATTTCCTTATATGTATCGGTAAGATTGTTGTGTCTTATTTTACATAGTTATTTCTACACAAGCTAAATGCACAAGTGTCAATAATAAGGATTATTGGATGCACATTAAGGTATATAACCTCTTGTCAAATATGGGCAAGTAAGCAAATTCCCAAAATGTTGGTGTATCCCTTTAAAGAAGTGCTATGAAAGCTAATCTTAATTCTACTCAAAACATCTTAGAAACGAACAAAACAAAACATGAAGTCAAGTGTTGGTCAGATGGACTGAAGGACTTCCTGCAACTTTAAGCTAAGCTGGCTTTCAAACACCGGAACATCCCCTGCAACCTAGCATGCCCTCCAAGCACCAAGACTTTGTTTTTGGTTTCTTTTTTTAAGTTTTTTTTTTTTTTTTGTTTGTTTAGTTTAGTTTAGTTTTTCTGTGCTTTATCTTCACAACTCCACAGGGTGACAACAAAGCACAACACAAGCAGCTAATGTAAAGTTACATCACTATCAAAATGCTGTCGGTGTGAGGAGGTTGGTGCTAAAGTTGTCAGGACGTGCTACGTTTTTTTTGTTTGTTTGTTTGTTTGTTTTTTTTACAGTATTTGTTCACAACATATCTGTTACGACTTTATGATTTATTATCTAAAATGGGGGTTTTTAATATAAAATTTTTGTACACCCAACAACACTTTCTACTAGCTTGATTGCTTCTTTTCTGCAAACACTTTTAAAGACAACAGCAGCAAGGTTTTTCAAACTTCGACCTGTTTCCAACATTAAGGGCCAGTTTCCTGAACAACTGACAAAAATTACCCTCAATTTTAGAAAGTCAGATCAGAAAAAAAACATCAAGTATATATGTATGTATTTGTTATCGTAATTTCTATTTTAATTCAATTTAATTTTTTTTCAGCTTCCATGCACATCCAATGAGAATGTTTCAGGTCATCAACTCTAATCCTTTTTTGGTGTTAACTGTGCTACCACTTTTATCATAAA
Organism: Arrhamphus sclerolepis; assembly: GCA_037176975.1. Classification (NCBI taxonomy): domain Eukaryota; kingdom Metazoa; phylum Chordata; class Actinopteri; order Beloniformes; family Hemiramphidae; genus Arrhamphus; species Arrhamphus sclerolepis. Next base: position 5,489,247 of record JBAMYA010000023.1, on the reverse strand, counting down.
GTTTACAACTTTCTTCCACCAATCAGATAACATTTGACTGATTTGCGCTTTAATTTTTTTTTTTAAATTGCTTAAAGGCAGAGTAAGCAATTTTATACGGTTCAATCCATGACACTCTTAGCCACATTTAGAGAATATCTAGTCCTCTTACTGTCCATCATGTGACTGCATGCCAAGAAAAACAAAAAACAAAAAATAGTCCTCATAAACAACCCAGGCCGTTTAAGCTGGAGGAAACGAAAAGGGAACATCACAAACATTTTTCCAGCTAATCACAGACACAAGCACATGTTTTCATTGTGCTTTGTTTCAAATTACAACAGATGTGACATCATCCAGAAATCACTTACCCTGCCTTTAACATCATAACAAGAATTTTGTTTTCCTTATGAAATAAATACAATTAGATCTTAGGTCTAGCTATGCCCTGATCTTTTTTTTTCCCAAAGCGCTAAGACCCCCGCTGCTCAGAGACTCACACAGCTTTGAGAACCCAGCAACAGATAAGGCCAATGAGAGCTGCTGCAGGCAAGAAAGTATAATTATACATCTGCACAGGTTCATTATTATTTTCTTTTCTCTCCTCCCTCAAGAGAAAACTCAAATTTTCAGCCTTTTAGAAGGCCGATGACAAGACTGTACTGATTTAAAGATGGGATGGCAAAGGTTTTGTGATGCTGGAATTTATTTTATTTTTTTAACCAGACCTTTCTGAACACTACTATATCTCTTTAGCAGCAATCGGTTTGGTTTCTCCTAATCAACATCTCTGAAACCCAGTCATCTGGCCATAAGACCACCCATCGATCCACTAATAGCATTGGAAACAAGGGTTTCAGTATTTCGTCACGATTCCTAGACGTTGATCCATTACTACGAAAACGTGAATGATTTGTGCCGATTTTCTGTGATTGGAAAATTTTACGAATAACTAATAATCTGGAACTGAGTGTCAGACAGGCCTCCTCTCTTCCTGTTTTTAAATCTCTCTTAAAAACACACTTTTATTCATTGGCTTTTGACACACTATGATTTTTTATCTTTTATTTTTCATGATACCTTAAAATGCTCCAGCTGTGAACCTGGTTGTACATTTTATGTCGATGTCTTATATGTTTTGTGTCTAACTTCTACTTCTTTTTAAATCTATTTTGGTCTTAATGTACAGCACTTTGGTTACACTCGTGGTTTTTAAAAAACGTGCTATATAAATAAAGTTGATTGATTGATTGGAACTGTATAAAACAAACTGTGTTGTGTGGAATAAAATCTGAAATGAGTTTATTAATCTTTAGCGGGACTGTAGTTTTGCAGTGCTTAAAGTGTTTGAACAAGGTGTGAAATGTATAACTACAAACCTTGCCAAATGAAAAAAGATAATTCTGTCAAAAGTTTTAGAACAAAGCCAATTTTCCAATTTTTTTTTAAGTGTTTATTTGTGCTATGCTTTTATTTTTTAAGAGTACAATGAGACAAGTGAAGTTTTATAAGAAATCATGGACTCTATCTACAGTAACGCCTTTGGCAGCTATAAGAGCTGAACACACTCGAGGGACTTTTTCAACAATAGAAATCAAATATTCTCAGGTTTTTCACAGCTAGTAAGTTGCTTTACTTTGTTCCCTGAAAAAAAAGGTGATGTACATTATTTTTTAGTTTCTGGCACCCCTACCTTTTTTTTGTTATGTAGTTACCTTTATACCATTTTGAACTAATCATTTGACTTGAACTTTCTAAAAATTATTTAAAAAAACGTAAGAAAACAAAACCCCAAGAACTGGTGTATCCTAAACTTTTGACCCGAGGTGTTCGGGTGTACGATCCCAGATCTGCTGAGGGTTTTAGATTCTGATGCTCATTCCAGCAAAACTGAGCATACGTCTCTTTAAACATTAAATTACATCTCTGGGTTGATTTATTATTACTGTGCTCCCACAAGAGCGTGGGCTAAAATAATTGGTCTTCCTGCCATTACAGTAGCACTGTTTTTGGCCTCCTCAGTGACCCTCTGCGAGCTTTATGTGGAGCAGTCAGAAAAGTAGAATGAACCAGAGCAGTGGCGTTTGCCTCGGGGGAGCATTAGTCCTCCCTGCAGCTCATCTGTCTGTCCAGCCCTTAAAAGCTCCTCTCTCAGACTCCCCAAAAGCACATTTCTTTCCAAATGTGCATTCTTATTCAGAGCTATAAGCCACTGGATAAACTGAGAAACAAACGCAGATTCAGGCGTTCGTATCCTAAACAAGCTTTCATGCAGCTCATCGCCACAGTGAAGGATGTGAAACACCTGGACATCTTTTAAACTCCCCTGCAACTAATGAGAATATGAGGTATAGATTTAGACTGATAACTACAGCTATACAGCGTTCTAGCTACTTCCACAAAATATTTTTTTTTGTCTGGTAAATCTATCATATCAAAGGTTATACAACAAAGATAACACCTTATTTAAAAAAAATATAGACTAGTAACATTTAGCATTAACTATTCATTAAATACTAAAATAGAGTTTAACTGAGACAGCATAGAGTTGCACAGTGACAGGATGTTCATCTCCCAGTTAGGAAACAGAGAATCACTTCACTGTCTTCCTTTTTCTCGTTTCATTTTGGTATAAATACTGAACAGACAATACATTGGAGGGAAGAAAAAAAAATCGAATATTGTAAACATTTTACCAGTACAAAAGCACATGTCGCAAGACGTGATCAGAAAACACCAATACAGCCAACGTGGACAGGTTTTACTCCTCCTCCATCGATTTCTCAATCTCCTTCAGCCTGCGGACAAACTCCTGAGCCTCCCTGTCTCCGGTGCGGGCGTCCAGCATCCTCATGATTGGCTTCTCTGGAGGGGAGAGCAAACAGATGAGACAGGTTTCTACACCTGGCACAGATATATCAGGGGTGAACAGCCCTCTGAGTTGTAATGGAGATGTAATTGGAAAACCAGACTGAGACCCCGTGGACGTTTAAAAGCCAAGCGCCAATACTGTGGTTGTGTAAGGAAAAAAAAAGAAAAGAAATTATATGGCCTGAAGCTGTATGTACCACTGGGTTTACTGCGAGACAGGTGCAGAATGACCGGCTGGACGCTCTTGCCAGCTGGTGTGGCGTTCGGTCTCCCGGGCCAGCAGAAGTCACTGAGAGGTGCGATGGCTTCGCCGGCAAAGTCGTTGGTAGAAAGCCAGTCATAGTCCATCACGGTGAAGGTCAAACAGGCATATCTGTGTCTGTACTGCTCAGGACTGACGTGACTGGATGACAATGAAAGTAAACCAATCAGAGAGAGAGAACTTGCATATAAACGGCAAGAGGAAGAGAGGAGATTAGTATTTACAAGTAAAAGAGTTCGTCGAACACTGGGTGCAGCGTTTTCAGTTTCACTTGAGTGCGTTGACTCTTGGCCAGTGGAAAGAGGTGGTGGGGACAAAGCTCCACTATGACGAAGGGGTCGCTCAGACCTGAGGAAGCAAAAGTGATTAGAAATCTAAAAAAAAAACAAAAAAAACAGCCCATCTTTGACAAAAATGTTCACACGGCTTTACCGTTGGCGTCCAGTGCAATAATATCCGCAGCGTGCAGGATCTCCACCGTCAGTCTCTGCTCTGGAGCGTCGTAGTAGCACTTCACACTGATCCGACCATAACGGGTGTGTTTGAGTGTTTTCTGCAACACGACATGAAAGGATTTCACCAAACTGAAACACAGTCACATAATGAAGGAATAATTCTGTGATATTACATATTTTCGGCATCATTTGCTTGCATGACGTCTTTAAAAGTTCAAAAGAAAGCAGATTTCCAGAGATAAAACAACAGAAGACAGTGGGTTCTCCAATCGATATCAATCTGTTCGCTGAAATGAGATTGCCTGTCTTGTAAGATGAAACACACCTGGTGGGAAATCTTTTCCAGATAGTACTGTTCAATCAGCTCAAAGGAGGAACATTTATTCAGCCTGAGCTCTTCATCCAGCACCTTTACAACCAAGATGGTCAGAGAGGAGGAAGAGGTAAATGTCATCGTGGATAAGAGGACAAAAATAATCAAAAAAACAAACAAAAACTTGGCTATATACCTTATAGTCTCCACTCTTCATGTCTTCCAAGGACAGACCGTCTCCCTTAACATGGAAGAACTGCAACAGGGTCTAAAGCATTTAAATGCTTAAAATTAATCAAACAAACAAGCAATGACTCATCACACATACCCCTCTAATTTAGGTAGAATGAAGTCTCAGCTTGGACTTGTTGTTCACACAAACAGCATGAAACCTCTGGCAGCCAAGCATGATATCTGTCTGCCAAACTCGAAACTCAGCCCACTTCTCATGCAAATGCATCGAGTCCCCCGCCAGTTTGTTGAACTGGCATCAGAATAAATAGCAGTTTCATCATTCATAAAGATATTCATGTTGGCACTGAACTGCTGCCTAAGGACTTCATGAATGTCTGATATATGTTAACAACTGCATTACAGCCGGCATACGGGGAGATAATTAAAGAGAGACAGTAACGGCAGTGATTGTAGTCTTTACACAGCAGCTATTCTTCTTAGTGGGTGGGTCAGAAAGGGCTATAAAAGAGTATTGTGTGATGCAGTAATCACTGACCTCCACTGTGTACTGGAAACGGTTGTAAAACTCCACCTGAACGCCTCTGTTTTCTGTGACTGAGTCCAGGATCATCCGCAGGAGCAGCTCCCACATGCTTTGTAGAACTCTAACCAGGCAACAGACACAATGAAACACCCACATGTTTGTGTGAACTCCAGTTACACCTCCCACTGACGTTTAGCCCCATGTTTTGTGTGAGTGGTCCCTGCTCTAAAATGCATTATTTTTTTATCATGCACTCTTATTTCCAAAAACGTGTACGCATTAAAATGTACAAAATAGTAAGATGCAATTCCTTGTTTGAACCCCCTTAAAATTAAATACTGGACAGACAATACAGCTAACATACCAAAATGCTCAAACCATCAGCTCCAGTTTCATTTGAAGGAATATCTTGATTACTTTTAAGATGTGTTGGAGCCATTTGTACATTTTTAACAGTTGGTAGCTAGTTAACATTTTGTGGTACTTGATTTCATTTGTATTTGAAAAGTAATTGTATTCATAGGTTGACTGCATGGTGTTAATTTGATAATAATAATGACTGCAGCTTTCTTATTGGTCAAGACGTATAATGTGACGCCATGCATGTTAATTAAGTGAAGCCTGGCACTGAGAGAGGACACTAGGGTCTGCACAGGATTATTTTTGTTTCACAAAGTTACTATTGTATCTGATGAAACAGCAAGAAAGTTTATAAGTGAACGCTTCAAACGATGAATATGGACTGCTTTTACTTTTGAAACTTCTGAAAATCAGCTCTAAGCTCTACAGTTTGAGGAAGTTGAGGTTCAAATTTTTAGTGCTAGACTAAAAAATAAAAATCATAAAAGGGGTGGGACTGTTTCAAAGCTTGTGGCTTATTTGTGTATCAAGCAGGAAGAAAGACGATGTCAAGGTGTGTCAGAAACACGTAACAGGAAGTGTTGCTGCAACGCTGCTGTGTTAGCGGGATGTAACCGGCATCAACAGTTTTGCTATCCATTGACTTTGAATGGGTCATCTGTTGGTAAGCCATCAAGTGTTTCCACACTTAATTGTGGGTCCACTGCATGGCAGTGAGAACGTTGCTCCCAGCAGACTTTAAGACAGTTCCAACTTTTCAGGTGTCGACACAAACACTAGCCAACAAAACTGCAGTGACACTGCTAAAACTAGCAAATGAAATTATATAAGATGCAGGACTGTATCGAAGCATACGGGTTTCTTGTTTACTGAGCCAGTAGAAAATGTTTACTGGTGTGACGAAAGCAGGGGTGTCCAAACTCCAGTCCTCAATGGCTGCTGTTCAGCATGTCTTAGACGTGTCTTCAGCTCACGTGATTCAAATGAATGGCTCATTAGCAGACTTGATGACAAGCTGATGGTGATCTATTCATCTGAATCTGGTCTGTTGTGGCAGGGAAACAGACAGTGGCCCTTGAGGACTGGGTTTGGACACCCCTGGACTAAGGCATGTCAGAGCTGTTTACCATCAAGCGTTGGCATAACAATTCTATGTTAGCGGAGGGGTTCATTTCAGGCAGTGTTGCAAAAGGGACTTAATTCCCGTGTCTACCCTTTGAGCTAAATAGTGCAAAAGTTCCCCCGTGCCACTTTAAGTTATCTGGAAGAGTATATCCTAAATCTGGGGCACCATATACCTTACCTGGTTGAGGAGGTGCCCCATGTACAAAGGCTTTGTCCCCCTGCAGCCATCCAGTCCCAAGTAACAGTCCTAGCCTGTGGCCCCTGTCTTGTTGTCTTCAACCTCTTTTTGACCCACTTCCTGTCAACCCATTGCTAATAAAGGCCACCATTGCCCAAAATCTTTAAAATACATATAAAAGTAAAAGAGTAATTCTGAATTTTCCTGACAGCAACATGTTTCACATGTTTATGACAGTGCAGCGAATCAAAATTTGCTAACTGAAAAGAACAATTGCTTTTCAAAGAAAAATGTTTTTCTTTTCTTTATAGTTATGGGATTTTATGCTACTCAGTGGTACGAGTATATGCTTGAATGGGTAACAGGGCTACACTGCTGGCTGGTGGATTTAATTCTTAGATTAACTTGCTACAGGGCCACATTAAAAAAAAACAAAAAAACAATGCAGCTTTATATTAACCTGCAGAAAAATAAAAAGATGACATCTAGGTGACAGCATTTGAAACTTCAAAATCTGTGAAAACTGTTTGGTTTTCTGGCGCTGTGGAAGTTAAGCAACTAAAGTTGGCTGCTAGCTACGGGTTTTTCACCTCATTTTCTTGTGATACGTATGGAAATCCATTCATTCGTATGGGAGAATCCCTACTCTCTGACAGAGGTGCAAAACTTTCTGGTCTCTATTTGCCTCATGTGCATTGAAACATTTGACTTGTGCAAAAAATGAGTGGGAGAACATAAATGCTAGCATCTAATGCTAGCTAGCACAGCGCAAATAACTTGATCATTATTGTGATTATGTTATAAAACTGTATAAACAACATGTTGTGGGATGTTATAAAAATAGTTTTCCTCCCATGGCAGTGGCAAGTTGGTTTCTGCAACATTAACAGCATTAGCATTAATGTTGTAGAAACCCATTCACAAAAAACTGTACTTGCTTGTGATGAACACCAGGGGGCATGTCTCATGGGTTGAGAAGCATTATCAGTTTTATTAGTGAAATATATAAAGATTATGAATTTTACTTTATTTTTCAGATAATTGTAAAATATAAACAAAACACTACAGGTAGTTTTTAAAATGTAGTCCACGAGCACATGATCTAAAGTCCTATGCAAACGAACTGCAGGGGTTTTCTACAAATATTCTACTTTGTATCTTGATTCAATAATGTTTCTCTCTTTGCAGACAGCAGTTTTGTTTTAGTCACACTTATTCAAATTAAGCACATGCTTGCTGCTGTAGTCATGGTAATCTGGTTTGAATCATTTGACTTGTCCCTTCTGGTGGTTGAACAAGGGATGACTGTAAAAACACAGCGGCGGAATTTAGCATGGGCTAAAAATATTAAATTAATGGACAGATGAGTTAAATAGTATTTACCTGGACAGATTTTCCTTGACGAGGTTCTTAGTCAGGATGACCATAGTGTCCTGGAGATACTTCATGAGAGGGGAAACAGCCTGGAGGACAGTCAGACATCACTCACACTGACCGACACACAGCTGAAGCAAAAATCAAGGTGGTTGGAGGTCACTTGCACATACGTCGTCATTGTTGATGGAGTCCGGAGACAAGCTGATGTGCTGGATGTACCTCCGCAGCTCAGGCAACATCTGCACACAAATATTCACGCACATATTAGCATATTGATGAAACAAAGTCACGTGCAGCAGAAAGGAGGTGCAATCACAGTAAAATAATAATAATTTTAATAAATCCAGTCTAGAAGTTGTTTTTTGTGGACTCGATCACCTTGTCAGTGAGCAGACTGATGAGGCGTTTGGCCTCTCTTTGCAGATCCTGGTCCACATTGAACAGCTGTCCATTGAGGGCTTTGTAAACCTGCTCCTTCCCCTCCACTCCACAGGACTCCTCCATGGCCCGCTCCACGCCGAGCCAGTCCAGGTCACGGGGCAGATGACCCAGGAAAACGCGCACATGCTCTGTGTTGTTCAGGGCAATGCATAGCTAGCAGAAAGCGAAGGAGGAGCAAAAGAGGAGAAACAAAACAGGAGAAACAGAGGGTGGAGGAGGAGATAAAAGAAGGAAAAGAAGCAGGGCTACCAAGAAGTGGAGGGAGGAGGTGTGCATGTAAATGATTGATGATTTCAACAGGAAACTGATTCGTTTTTGCACGAATGAATTTCTGCTTTTCTCACAATCTGTTGCCATCATGTGCCCGCCTTCACTCCGGTTTTACCTGCACTGTGAAGTTTTTATGGTCTCTGCCCAGCTGATTCCTCTCAATCTTGCGCGTTATCATCTCTGAGTAGCAAACAGCTTCACTGCAGAAATTCTGTGGTGAGCGAAACAAGTCTTCTGTTGTTGTGACGGGTTCTTTCTTTGACTCTTTTCGTATGCATGTCTTCTCAGTCGTATTTTTTAATGACTGAAGGATGTACGTGCGGCACTCACGTCTGTCAAACGAGTGACAAAGATGAAGGCCCCTGCAGAGTCTGGCCAGGCCAGCTGAAGCCACATCTCCCGTACCTGGCTGAAACACGCCGTCACGTCCACCGCTGAGGAACTGTGTTTGGCTTGCTGCACAGGCTCCAGCTGCTCATGAAACACATCATTTTTAATGTTAAACAACAAAAAAACTACTTAAAAGGGACATATTCTGAAAATAAATCAATTTTTCTGTGCTTGCAAGCACATACTTGGGCCTCTGAAGCAACCGCCAACTCGGAATCTTCAAAAGAACACAACCTTGGCAATTTATTTGCTGTCTAGGTTTAAAAATAGCCTCCTTGTCTTTATCTCCTTCCAACTTCGACAATAAATCAGGCTCCAAGCATAATAACTCTAAAATAGGAAGTTGAAAGTGCTCTTGCTTTTTGATTTGATTTTAACGCCAGCAGTTCACTTAAATAAAGAAACAAACGAGCTGATGATGCTCCACTAGGGATGAGCAGTTAACTGAATATCAACCAAAACCGACATTCAGAGACAATAATCGATGTCATCTCGTCCATGTCAATTATTTCTCATCGTTAAAATATTTATTGAATGACTATATATATAGTTAAACCACATGTTCTTCCTTTCACTTATTTTAAAATCAAAGATAATGTACTCTTTTATTAGAAAATATCCCAATTTTGATTGCAGCAAAAACCTTTTAAGTGATCTAAGAGGGCAAAAAATGAAACCACACTAAAATAATCTCTCATTTATCATAGTCGAGGTAAGTTCTTCAGTTAATCGTGATATTGATTTGAGCTCCTGTTGCCAGCCTTATGCTCTACCAGTACTCTACTCTACTTTGTTTGGTGTTTTATTCCCAGAACAGGAGATTCAAGTTGGGTTTTTTCACAGTTGGAAACCGGAAATCCCAACTTCAGTTATAAAAATACAGATCAAATATGACTTATCCACCTGTTATTGCTACAATGTGTCTAAAATATCAAGTAATAATTGATTACATGATAAATCTACAAATATTTTACAAACTAAAAATCACCTTTAATCTGCTAACAACAACATTATACTGTGTTGCGCTGGGAAAAAAAGAGTTAATAAAGAACAGTGCAGCAAAAGAAAGAGAAAGAGGGACGTGTTATTATCGATGGCAGACCTCAGTGTTCTGTTTCAGGGGAACAATTAACCTTCTCTTAATAACAATTAAGATCATAATAATTAAGCTGAATATAGAAATACAGTCCCAGCGTTATGTGGATACGTTTCTGTCAGAGTGACATGCTGTCCATATCGACTCAGACTTTATTTCCATACTGATGGAACTTTATCCAATCAATCAATCAGTTTTTATTTGTAGTGCACTTTTCATACCACAAAGTGCTTTACAGAATTAAAAATAAATATAGAAACAGAAACAATCTGTCTATTTAAAAAAAATATATAAGTAAATTAATACACAAAAGTTGAAAATGTAGTCAAAGCAATATGAATTTAAATATAAGTATAAAATCTTTCTAGAACGTGCGCAGCAACAAGCAGCAGCACGTTCACACAGCAAAGTCTGGTAGCTCTCAATTTTTATTCATATTTTATTCATATTTTCCCTTTTTTATTTTTTATTTTTGTCAATTGCTGATAGATATTTCTGTGGGCAGAAGAGTTTACTCAAGAGAAGAGCTTCTTTCATTGAAACAGCAAATCTGGAGGATTCCACCCGATTCCATCTGAGTCAAAGAGGTGTTTTCATGGTTGCTGTGCTGGTGCAAAGATGAAGGTCAGGAAATGGAGATATAAGCCCTTTATGCCATCGGTCATCATGGGAAATGTTAACTCTCTGCCCAACAAACGCGATGAGATGGAGATTTTGGTGAAGACTCTAAAAGTACACTGTGAGTGCAGCCTTGTGTTTTACTGAAACCTGGTTGAATCAAAACATCTCTGATTCGTGTGGAACTACCTGGTTTCACTCTCATACAGATGGACAGAGACACTAAGGCCAGTGGAAAGAAGAAAGGAGGAGGACTGGCTTTATTTGTGAATCAAAGATGGTGCAGTCCGTCCCATATTACTATCAAGGAGAAGATGTGCTGTCCAGATACTGAATTATTGGCAGTTGCTATGAGACCATACTATGTACCAAGATAATTCAGTCATATCATAACAATACTTGTGTTCATCCACCCAAGGCAACTGCCGAAGTTCCATGTGAAATTCTTCATGAAACCGCTGCTAGGATACAAACCAAACACCCTGAGGCACTTGTATCAATATCTGGAGATTTCAACCATGCCACACTGTCCTCCCACCTGACTGGATTTACACAGTTTGTTAATTGTCCTACTAGAGAAAGTAAAACACTTGATCTGCTTTACGTCAATGTCAAAGATGCTTCCAGAGCTACTGCCTTACCGTCACTGGGCCGGTCAGATCACAACCTGGTTCTTCTACTACAAACCTGCTACAAACCCTGTGTGTTGAGTCAGCCTACAACTACCCTCACAGTCAGGAAACGGACACCTGAGGCTGGTAACGCCCTTAGGGACTGCTTTGGATGCACAGATTGGAATGTGCTGTGAAACAGACAGGAACAGTATGGACATTAACAGTCAGACTGATGTTTTACTGAATATATAAACTTCTGTCGAGACACAGTCATATCTACAAAGACTGTACGATGTTTCCCCGATAACAAACCCTGGATCACAAGTGACATTAAAGCAATCCTCAACCAGAAAAAGGACGTTTTTAGAGACGGTGACAAAGGACAGCTCAAACAGGTGCAGCAAGAGTTGAAGAGGAGATTGAAGGTGGCAAAGTTGGAATACAAAAAGAAAATCTACAGAACAGCAACATCTGGGAGTTGTAGAGAGGAATCACCACCATCTCTGGCTACAACAAAAAGGAAAGACAGCCACAAGTGGGTGATGTGGGCAGAGCCAATGAACTCTTTGACAGTGTGGCCACACCCACTTCCACTGCTGCTCCTTCTACTCCACATGGATGCATCTCCACTGCGACCTTTTTTTCTGCTCCACATGTGTTTCACCACCATAGCTCCTCCTTCTCCTACACCTATACGTGTCCATCTCCACTGCTGCAGATGCTCCTGTTGTCACTCCTGTGTCTCCACCCTTGTCTGTCACTGAGATGGGGGTGAGGTTGGAGCTTGGGAGACTTTGCAGCTGGCCCAGATGGTGTGTGTCCAAGGATGCTTAAAGACTGTGCTGCCCAACTTTGTCAACCTCTCCAGAAGATCTTCAACCTGAGTTTACAGTTGGGGAGGGTCCCGGCTCTGTAGAAGACATATTGTATTGTACCAGTACCTAAAATGAAACGTCCGGCTGAACTTAACGACTACAGACCAGTGGCCCTTACATCCCACATCATGAAAACCCTGGAGCGGCTGATTCTATGTCTACTGAGGCTTGAACTCAAAGAACAACCTGATCCCCTGCAGTTTGCATACAAAGAACACATAGGAGTGGAAGATGCTGTCCTTTACATGCTCCACCGTGCCCTCTCTCCTCTGGAGGACGCAGGCACTTATGTACGAATCATGTTCTTTGATTTTTTTCAAGTGCATTCAACACCATTCAACCCATCATACTGTTTCTGAGACAGTAATGTGCAGCACAGGGGCTCCACAGGGGACTGTACTGGCTCCATTCCTGTTCACATTGTAGACCTCAGACTTTAAATACAACTTTGAGTCCTGCCACATACAGAAATACTCAGATATTACTGCTATAGTGGCGCGTGCCAGGAATGGACAGGAATCTGAATACAGGGATCTAATAACAGCCTTCAGTGACTGGAGTAAAAAAAAACTGCCTTCAACTAAACACCTCAAAAACAAAAGAAATGATTTTGGATTTCCACAGGTTTAAGCCTCTTCTGGAGCCAGTGAACATCTGTGGGATGGACATTGAAGTGGTGCACACATACAGATATCTAGGGGTCCTTGTGGATGACAAGCTGGACTGGTCCCCTAACACTGACGCCCTCTACTGTTCTTCCTGCGGTCACTGAGGTCCTTTGATGTTTGTGTGGAAATGATGACCGTGTTCTACCACACGGTGGTGGCTGGTGCACTCTTCTTTGCTGCAGTGTGCTTGGGAGGAAGCCTTACAGACAAAACACCAAGTGACTGAATAAGCTGGTCAAAAAGGCTGGTTCAGTGCTGGGCAGGAGACTGGACCCACTAAAATCTGTGGTGGAGAGGAGCACACTAAACACTGAAACTGAAAACTATTTATGGACAACAGCGGACACCCTCTCCACAGTCCACTGGAGCAACAAAGAAGCAGATGCAGCTGCAGCAGTCGGCTCCTCTCACTGCGCAGAACAGAAAGATTCAGGAGATCAGATGGACCATTTCACTGCAAGACCCAAATGGATACTGTAACCATCTGAAAGGAATTCCTGTAGCTTTATGGCCAGGGGAATATAAGCTAAGTCCACTTCCCCTCACTTAAAGTGTCAACCAGAGGAAGGACAGACTAACTTCTCAGGACAAGCTGGAGTCAAACCCTCACTCTACTCATGTCACTTTGCTCAGACATGAAAGAATGAAATCTGTGACTTGATGTGTCCATGTATATATTGTTTTTCTTTTCTTGTGTTTGCTGTCATTTACACAATTTTAGCATTTTTTCTTTAGGAATATTTAAGAATGTTGCCGTTTTAAGTTTTGTTGTTACTTAAGGCCCTGTAAGCTCCTCGCCAGATGTTTATTTGTATTTTGATTCTTATTCCCTATTCGTCTGGTACAAAAGATGATCCTTTGTGGTTAATATGTATATTTAGTGCCGTAGACAGATCTTCAAGACTGATTATGAAGTTCAGCAAATTTCATGATTTAAATTAATCTTATAGCAGTAATTTGATGGTTAAAATCTGATAGTTCTCTGTCTGCCTAGAAGCATCAATGGAGGAGTGAAGGAATTCCAATTGCCGATGCGTCACATTGATTGGCCAAGACATGTGACTCCCCCCACTTGCTGTCCAGCCGGGTGATAAAAACTGCTTCAGAGCCAGAATCTCTCTCTTTCTCTTCTCCCTCTTCTCTCTCTTGTTGTTTTGCTCACTTGTGTTTTTTTCTCTTTTCACTCCTGCCCTTCTTAGTTCTTAAACGTTTTATATTATTCCTGTGGTCTTCAATTTTTGTTTTGCTTTTTATAATCATTTTTAATATTATGTTAATTCACCTAGTTGACTTTTTGACCACAATCTTTGCTCCGTTTTGGTCCATTTGTATAATATTTTTGCCCTGCAAGATTTCCTCTTTTCCTCACAAGTTATAGTAAATAACCTCAGACTGAAGCCAAATCTTTGTGCCAGTGACCACGTCGAGGAGGCTCAGAGTTCCTGCCACAGCAGTCCTGCTTGAATGCTGGCTACCCCCCCTGCAGATGACGTCAGCTGTACCACAAGCCACCGGAGGAGACCCAGGGACCCGAGCAAAGGCCAACCAGACCAGGGAAAAGTCCACCTTGGTACCGGCTGCAATTGCCATGATTGGTCTTCATCACAACCTCTGAGTGGTAGGACAGCTGTGACCTCTGACAGTTGGTTGGTGCCATTAAGAAGCAGATTAAAGAGGGAACCAAACCTCCCTCTTTGTTATACCTAAAGTTAATAATTTTTATAAATGCGCTCAACTTTGCTTCAATCAGGAAACCTCTCGTGTTATTGTTGCGGTTTCCAAAACCACTCCCATTTTTCCTTTCTACTTCTCCCTCTCTTTATTTCTGTTATTTTCTTCTATTAATTACTTATTTGAATAGTTGTTTAGAAATTAGTGTTTTTACTTGTATTTTACTCTGACTACATTATCACACTACCTCACTGTTTGTTTATCTTTGAGCACATTTTTCTTTTAATAAATATTCATTACCAAATTGGTCGTAGTTTGTCTTCCATAATGTTCAGATCCCTCCCTGGTAGAACTACGTTTAGATAAGAGATTGATGAATAATTTGACAGATTTCTTTCCCTTTTTAAAGAAAAGGGTGGTTCATAATCAATGAGTTGATTAATTAAGTCTAAACCAGATTTCCTGTAAATTGACAGAAGCGCTACACCTGCAACCCCGAAGAGGCTGAAACAGGTACAGAAAATGATGTGAAATTAGAATTCATCTACAGAGTACCCATCTGATCACATGGTTTAGACCATTATCCAAAAGGTCCATACTCATCAACAACAAATATGGATGAAAGTATGAATAACTCATAATTCATTAGCATTGGCAATGACATGACAGTGTGAAAGTGTGAAAGCATGGACTTAGAAGTTAGACAGGATTTCTTATATGTGCAGAATATGGTATTTATGACACGGTCCTTTTGAGTGCAGAACTAACACCTCTTTTGTTTTTCAGTGGGCTGGGGGCAGATGCAGCTTCAGGTGGACAAAATTCTGATATTAACCCATTTAATCCATATTTCTTCCAGTAAAATAAGTGCAAGCATTTTAATCCTTAGACCTTCCATAATATGTAATCAGTTTTTCATTTCATGTTGGTTATATTACTTAAAATGTAGGTCTTATACTCAACTTTATACTTGCTGCAGGTGGGGAAACCACATAGTCTAAAATTCTTCAATTTTGACCTATTTACACACATACAAAAACTTTTTTTCAATGAGAGAAATGACTAATGTCGCACATCTCATTTTGCATTTCTTTTAATCACCTTCTGATCATTCTAAGCTGTATAGAAAATAGAATAAGCAGCCAAAACCTTTGACGTTATGACTCCGTGTTATGCTACTGACAACAAAGGGTACCATTTCAAATCCTGGCTGTTGCCTCTCTGGTGGTATTTGCATGGTTGTCTCCTCTGAAGTGACTGTAGGGGTGATTATGAGTGAGAGTGGTCCTGTGATGGACTGGTTACCTGTTCAGGGTGTGCCTTGCCTCTTGCTACATGGCAGCTAAGACAGACTCAATCAGACACAAGCAATCCTTAATATTGAAATAAGTGTGGAAAATAAAAAAAATAAAAAAACTTAATTAAAAATACTGTCATGGCCAGATTAAAAACAGTCATAAACACAGTCATAATAAAAGTCCTATTGAAATAGCCAATCCTAGTTTTAAACTCATTTATTGTTACTCTGCCTATATTGCCATGAGTTTCTGTGTGGGTGTGCGTATAAGTAATATCTCGAGGGCTTTTGAAGCTCAAGCTTTAGTGCTTCAAACAGGAACAGTTGACACACTTATCTGAAAGAAGGATCAAGCATGCTTCCGTTCAGTCTGATCATATTCATTTTGTCATTTAGCAATGTGTTAACATTTGTTGAGCCTATAACCTGCCCTAAAGGTAAAGTATTCCTTTTTTTGTGTTATGTTTGATTATCTTCTATCTCTCTTTATTCATTTATTATTGTACAATTACATTTTTGCCTTTTCCACCTTATTCTCCTCCTTTTTCACCTTGTATGTCAGTTTGATTGAAGTATATTGTTTCTTTTGACACTGTGAAATATGTAAAGGTCAGGGAGTTCGTGTCAAGGGCAGTAACAGAAAAGTTTGTGAGGTCTGCAAAGATGACTATTTCCAGGATACAAATAATGGTCAAAAATGCAACGCGTGTACAAACTGTATTGAAGGTAAGAGCTGAAGCTTTGCTGAGTTTAATATGAAAAAAAGGCACTTTTTCAATTGATTCAAAAATGTAAATGTGGCGAGCCATTCTTTTTTGCTTCCTTGCAGTATATTTTCCAGATTTTAGTGTAGAGCTTCTAGTCTACCCTTGTCTGACACAGATGTCTTTGTATTGTAGAATCAGGGAGTTCGGTCAAAGAGAAGTGTACGAAAACCAAAGATACTGTGTGCCAGTGTCGTGAAGGATTTGTTCCTTTAACAAATTATTTTATGATATGCCAGTGTGCCAAAGGATTTGGACTGAAAAAAATAGGTATTAAAGACAGATCACAATCAT
>JBAMYA010000023.1:5460189-5472511 GCA_037176975.1 Arrhamphus sclerolepis | reverse complement strand
ATCTATCTATCTATCTATCTATCTATCTATCTATCTATCTATCTATCTATCTATCTATCTATCTATCTATCTAAAATAAACAAAAATAAAAATGGATATTAATTAAAAAACATAAAAGTTCAATTAAAAGACCCACAGTGACTGGGTCATAACTCCCTGCTCTAATATCAACCCAAAGGCAAGAAAAAAAAAGATCAGGGACAACTAAAGAAACCATCCATTTATTTGAGAAGTAAAAAGTTTCCAAAACATTCCTTGCAGGATTCGGAAGGCAGATATTTCTTACCTTATCTGTTTCAACGGCTTTGCAGATCCTGTCACAGGATCTGTCATGAACAATCTGCAGCCACTTATGAATGGAGGACTTGAACCAGTTATTAAAGCCTGTCAGGGCCAGCATTTTGGCGTCTCTGTCGGAAGAAAACAGCAAACACTCTTTGATAAAACAGAAGAAAAGTACGTTAACGCCAGTCAGCTGCTATTAGGAAGCTACGTGAATACAAACTTGAGTGGAAGAAACTCCCGAAAGCCCTTGAGGATCTTCAGAGACATGAAGAGCTCGAAGACGGTTTCTCCCATCGTCTGAGTCATCCGGGAGCTCTCCTGCTCCAGAGTCCCACAAACCCTCTCCATTGCTACATTTACATCGTCGGCTACCTGCCAGAGTGCAGAATTAATGGCAGACGAATTTAGACAACAACACCGCAGCATGACTCACTAAAGAAGACATTTTCACAGAGTTTTCAAAGACGTACCTGTTTTTCCAACTGCCTGTATGATATGCTGAAGAAATCTACTTTCACTGCACTGTGAGAACAAACAAGACAATGAAACGACATCAAACCAACAAATACGTGAAGTCTGAGCCACAAAACTCAGCTCAGGACATTCATCTGCAATCAGCTGACACTCACCTGTAAAAGAGTTTGTTGTAGATGTTCTGGGCTCTCTGCACATCTGCGCACACGGCATCGATCACCTGGACCAGCTTCTTGAGCTGCTCCTCCAAACTCTGCAACGTCAAAACACAACAAACATCGTAGACATCAATCCGACTTCAATGAGAGGATGAAACGTTTTCTATCATAAACTTACCCCTTCCTCTGGTTTATAGCGAGCAATTAAGCTTTCATACCACTCAGCTGCTCCTTTCTGTTGGTATAATTAAATGGAAAACAAATGAGTTTGAGTAAAAGTCTCTTGTGGGGGTATTTAATTGTAATAATAAAAGCTGGAAAGGCAAATGCCAAATTAAATTAATGCGGTCTCAAACAAGAGAGAAAAAAAATCAATGTGCTACCACTCTGTCACGCGTCATGAAATTCAACTTGTTAAGTTGGTGACAAACACTTCATTCTTCCTTTACTGCTTCTGCCTCTTTTCAGGAACTATTTAGTACAACGCTGCAGTGTATTTGCCAAAAAATGTCTGTCATGCAATCCCTGCTTTTATGTTGTAGTTCAAAGTCATGCATCTACATGTAAAAAAAAAACAACCTCCAGAGGCCTTAAAGCCAAATGGTTTTTTTGTGTGTGTGTAAGTGCGCCTTCACCGTTACCTTGACAGCAGTGGTGATGTCCAAATGCAGCTCATTTCGAAGAGGACAAACAGTCTTAAATGCCCTCATGTTTTGCATGTAGCCAATCCCCCTGACATGCACAGACGGGAAGAAAACAATTAGAATGCAAAATTACTATTCGACTCGTCGCACGGAAAAGACATCATTTTTTAGAATTTAGAAATGATCCAAGTTTCAATCACAGTTGTCAGCTCCCACAGTGAAAGGAGATTTCGTCGGCATATCATACAGACAGTTGGAAAAACAGTGTGAAAATGTCACACGTGTGTGTAAACAATATGCTAATTAGTCAGCAGAGCTTGACTTCTTACGCTACATCCATACCAGTCCGTACTCACGGGTCCATTTCAAAACCAGCTCCCTGTCAGAAAAGATCTGCATCTGTACTACACCACCGTAAACGCATATCACACGGCCACTTAGCATGCGTGTCCAAGTGAAAACAGGCCTTAAAGCTCCACTGCAAATAAGCTTTTCTGCAGATTGTTCTTATCATTGCTCATTATGGCAATCCTCTGTTGTCAGTGTAAGCAGCTGCAGTTTTGTTTTAAAATACAGACTTTGGCTGCATAACAAGTTAATACCAGTGACAACAGCAGTTTGTCTCCACGTGTCACCCCTACTGCAGACAAATAAGTACAACTTCATCATTTCCAAATGTTTACATCCATCAAGACGACTGCGTACACAAACTGAACCAGGGTCTGTAGCAGCTCAAAATTTAGTCGTGAGTGGTGTAGATGCCACACACAACTGCAACAAAAATTTCAGTTTTTTATGACTTGTATTTATGTGAAATTTACTCACGAAATTCTGACTATATTTGTCTTGTTTCAAGATGTTATGGTCTATTTCTGTTGATGTGACCCAGATGAGGGTATGTGGTGATTGGGAATGGGGTATATGGGGAGTGGTTCTGCTCAACTGCAGGAGGAGAGGGGACTCAGCAGCTCAGGGAGCAGCAACAATAAGGGACAGATTGGCACAGCTGCACTGCATGTACCAATCAGTTTTATTTAAGCAGCAGCGCTCTGGTTTCAGGGACCGAAAGGTCAGATCTTGCTTGTTGTGTGCGCACCTAAATAAAGCGTTATGAAACCGGCATAGTGTTGAGTCTGTGTTGACTAAAGACCTGAGTAGCTGGTAGATGCTACACTGGCACCTGAACAAGGACTAAAAAGTCAGCATGTCTCAGCGACAGCCCCAGGTGGTACTGGGCCAACTGCTGGTGGAGGTTACAGCATCACACCGGGAGCAATGGGAATGCAGCTTCCACCTACTGGAGCAGCTAGTAGAGAAGCAGAGATGGAGAAGCTGGAGAAAATCGTGCTGGAGCACTTCCAACCGAGACATATGATTGGGTGCGCTACCATAATCTGGAGACTGTGATGTCATTATGATCACCCTAGTGGGAGATTGTGTGGCTGTCCATCCTGGACTGTCAAGCTCCCCATCGTTGATCCAGAGACCAGCTGCTCCCAGTGCCATTTCTGACCACCCAGACAGCTCCTCAGACACCACAGCAGGGGGCCACCTGTGCAGCAACTATCCTCTCATGGATGCCGGTGAAGTGGTCCAGGTGATTGGCGTGTCAACCCCCTCCCCCGGTCAAGGAGGGAAGTACAGTAGAGGCGATGGTGGATGATGGTTCAGGCTGAACGTAGTCTCTGATCCACCAGAACCTGGTTTGGGGCTGGGGCTCTGGTCGAGGCGCCGTGGTTGGAGATTAGATGTGTACATGGTGATATTCACAAATATCCTGCTGTGCTGGTGGAAATTATGATTAAGGGCAAAAAGCATAGGATTAAGGCTGTGATTAGCTCCCGCCTTACGCATCCCCTGATCTTTGGAACTGATTGGCCGGGTTTTAATAAACTATTGGGACAGTGTGTGGGGGTGCAATCATGACGTGTAGATTTATGAGGAATGTGTGCTGAACTTAGCAGTGGCGCAAGGATGTCCAGCGACGCGTTTATATGTTGAGTCTTGAAACCCAGACTGATGTTGAAATCACTCAGTTGTTGGTGCCGAAAAGCTGACAGGAAGTGACTTTCCAGTCAGCTCATTGTAACCCCATGGCCGGTCACATGGGATATGATAAAATGCTCCATCAGATAATGGCTCGATTCTATTGGCCAGGTATTTGTGGAGACGTGCACCTCTGGTGCTCATCATGCCCAGAATGTCAGCTTGTCAATCCAGCAATAAACTAGCCCCTCTCATATGTGGAGATGCCGCTCGATCGCAATGGGATGGATTTAATCGCACCATTCCACCGGAGCCCATGCGGGTACAGTTTTGTGTTAGTCCTTGTGGATTACGCAACATGATACCCAGAAGCAGTGCCTTTATGCAGCATTTCTGCAGAGTGTTGCGCAGGCATTGTTTCAGGTCATCTCCTGAGTTGAGATCCTACTGACCATGGCACCTTGTTCATACCTCACACACTTAAGGAGTTTCATGAATTATTAGGCATCAAATCTATTTGGACCAGTGTCTACCACCCGCAGGCTGATGGGTTGGTGGAGCGGCTAAATAAGACTTTGAAGTCTATGATTCATACGTTTTTGGGATAAATGGCTGGACCCTTAGTTTTTTGCAGCGCAGGAGGTTCCGCAGGCCTCCACGGGATTTTCTCCCATTGAGCTGCTGTTTGGCAGAAAACCCAGAGGCATCTTGGACCTTATTAAAGAAAGCTGGGAGGATGGTCCAAGCACCAGCAAAAATTAGATTCAGTAGGTCTTGAACTTGAGAGCAAAACTCTATTCACCTGGGCATTTATCATGAGAGAATCTGCTCCAGGCTGAAGAGCGTCAACAACAACTCTACAACAGAGAGATGCAGCTGAGACCACTTTCACCGGGAGGCAAGGTGTATGTATTGCTCCCTTCCTCTTACTCTAAATTACTTGTGAAGTGGCAAGGAACTTTGTGGTCACATGGCAAGTGGGAGATGTTGATTATGAGGTAGTGCGCTCTGACAGGGCCGGGGGCTACACAGATTTACCACATCAACCTCCTGAAAGCATGGAGAGAGGCGGTTTCTGTGGTTAGCTTCGTATCAGATAGAGATGAGTTGGGGCCGAAGGTGCCAAATTCAACCAATCCATCTCCTTCAGTTTCGCTGTTTTGTCCCAGCAGGTCTGAGGGGTCGACCACTCTGTATTATACCTCAGTCAGAAACTGTCAGAACCGGAGTCGAGGTATAGTACAGTGGAGAAGGAGTGACTGGCGATCTGGTGGGCGGTCGACGCACTCAGGTGTTACCTCCTGGGACACCCATTCACCCTCTGTTCGGACCATGCCCTGTTGCCCACCACATGAGATATGCCAACGACCAAAAGGTCAGGTCTTGCTTCTTGAGTGCATACCTAAATAAAACGTTAAGAAACCAGCATATTGTTGAGTCTGTGTTGACTTAAGAACTGATAAATGCTACAGGGTACCTTAGCCTGAATACCATTGTTGGTTTTGCAGCAAAAACCTGTTGATTCAAGGTGTTATTAGCAATCCTACAGACATCTGGGCTGTCTTGAATTGTGGCTCTTGGATGCTCCTGCATGAGTCATCGTATAAAGCCCATCCCTGCCTTTTTACAAATGGTTCAGAATATTTTGTACCGGTGGAAATGGTTGTGAATGGTACCAGATCCATTTCACAGAGAGAATATCCGTGTATATAGATATGGCGGGCCAGGCCAGGGTATCTGGGTTTCTATCAGATTTCTGTATCCAAGAACTCCTCCTCATGCTTTTGTGGATGCCTGAAATTTTTTTGCTTTAAATTTTTCCCATCACAAAGTAAACTTTCAAACGTAAAGCATATAAAATAGTATGTTAAAAGATAATTGGAATGTGTGGATTCCAGTGAGATTCATTATGCAGTCTCCATGGGATGAATGCTTATGTCTCTGGTGATCTCATGCTTCAAGAAAACTATATTTATCATTATTTCCACTTTCATTCTCTGAAAAAAGAGAAGTGTATCTTTCATATTTTCATAACTGTATTTCAATATTTACTTTCAGATGAGTAATGAGAAATGATCAAGATATCACCGCTGTAATATACTCCGATATTACTGTTGCAAAGAACCCAACAGTGCCGCCTCCACAGAGTGTGACTGACTGATTGTCGTCTCTCTGTGTTTGTTGGGGTGAAAATCTGAGCATGTTCTTGGTATGGGAGCAAAGGCGAGTTCATGATGTGATGGCGGTGTGACATTACCTCAGCATGAGCTCGTAGCGTGTGATGGCAGCGGCGCTGGTGCAGGGGAAAACCTGACGCATGTTCTTCATCAGGCATAGGCAGTGCTCTATGTACAGCCTGAAGCTGTCTGACAGCTGCCTCTCCTGGACACAGGAAGGGCCCTCAGTTATAGCTTCCAGTACACTGGCTGTGAGACATTTTTGGCTGGACCAAAAACCTTGATGAATGTCAGTGAAGTGCTGAGCTAATGAGGTGACTGTTTCTAGACGATGAAAGGTTTTTTTTTTCCCCTACTGGGAAGCTGATAACGTAAAACCTACCAGGTCTCCCCGCACGGCAGGAGGATCCCACTCTGCATCGATGGTCCTCAGGAGGCGCAGCAGCAGGGAGTAGCACACCCTCTGGTTCCGATGATGGCTGCTGTAGCACTGCCAGCGACTGCATCATAACACAACGGAAATATGCACCTTCTACCTGATGACACGGCTTTCATCTTTGCTTTAATCAATTTCATTCTCTCATTAATACTTACATAATAGCCTGCTGTAGAGGTGAGAGATCATTTTGAACAGCATGGTGAGTAAGCACAGTCCATGCTGGAGGAGAAACCTGCCCGTTCCAGTTGTACGGCTCTCTCTAAAACAACAACGTCATTTCAAACACATTTAAACCAGTGCAAAAGGAATGTGTTGATGTTTCCCCCTAAAGTGTCACATGGATAATATCAGATATTAAAAAGAACATGAAGTTTAAAAAAAAAAGCATACATTTGGGTATCTGAAGTGACAACTCAAGAACTCATTTTGTGTGGGGTTGTTTAGGCCTGAAAATGCATCAGTGAGTTAGCTGTTCACATGGGCAGGCTTCTGTGACATCACATCCATCCATCCATCCATAATCTATACCCGCATTGTCCTTTGCAGGGTCCACGGGGGTCTGCTGGAGCCTATCCCTGTTCACTTCGGGTGAAAGGCAGGGGTACACCCTGGACAGGTCGCCAGTCCATCGCAGCACAATCACATCATAAAAAAAAAAAAAAAGATCTACGCTCTCCCATGCATGCTGCCTAAAAATAGTACCTAAAGGAAACGTATATAGTGAAAACTATTGGCCCTAGTACAGAACCCTGTGGAACACCTGGTGTATGAGGAGGAGTCCCCATTTCAGTTCATTAAAAAAATGTATATATTTTTAATCTCTGAAGAGAAATTCAGTCATGACAGTAGTCATCATGTTTTAAGTGTGGGGCAGGAAGGATCTCCTGTAGATTTGGTTTTGGCTGTAGGGATTTAATAAATACCTCAGAGAAATGTTTCAACTTATGAAAAAGGGCACAGGATGGCTCTTATAGCATACATACATAAAAATTATAACTAAAATTAGCAGCTGCAATAAGATTTCCAGATTAAATTATTTTTATTATTTTCCTTTTCATGCTAGTCTATTTCCATTAAATATTTCCACTTAAGTAAAATTACTCGAAAAAGACGTTGGTTACCCCACACCATCATGAGTTTTAAAAGAAAAACAGTCATAAAGGTTTATATAGAAATGGATTACTTGATTTTCACCTTAAAATAACAGCACATACATACAATATGCATTCAGGTACATTATTAGAAGACCAAGATTGGAAAGCGCAGAGAAGAAATCTTTCTTTCATTGTTATCATTTGGTGCATTTATCTACAATTCCCACACTACTGGTATTTTCCGCTGGACTTAAACAGCACATATCCGCTGTAATTCAGATAAATGTGCACAGGCACAGTGTGCACTCAATGTTCTTCTAAACGTCCTTGGGTCCTTCAGAGTTTAAAAGCCAACACCATTGAGTTTCAGGTCAACAACATAATTCTTTTGATAACATATCTGTAAGTACACACGGAAAATTGGGTCAGAATGACTTGGAAGAATTCGCAAGGGTTAACGATCTGTGTGTTTCATGCGATAGCAAAAGAAATTCACTCACGAAGTGGGGAAAAATAAAAAGAAACAAAGTGAGAGCATATAAATATGTAATAAAAATGATTTAAGTCAATAACCTGGAGAAAGCTCACCTTAACATGAGCGTGCTCGTACTCCACAATCTGACTCAGCAGTTTCTTGTGAATGGAGACATTTGTGTCCCTCTTAGATAATGTTGTGTCTCTCTGAAGGTTAAATCAACATAAAAAAGTTGTAACTGCAGATACAAAGAGAGAGAGCAAATTGGAAAAAGTTGCACTCTAAATACCTGGCTAGTGAAGAGTTTCAGAATCAGGTGGCATTCTCCCTGAACTTTAGACGCGCTTGATCGAGGCTCCAGTTTGAACCAGGTGTTGTAACCTGCAACTGGGATCTCCTACAGAAAAAAAAAAAAAAAAATTAAATAAAACAGCTGGACCGTCATTCTTTCAGGGACATCCATCATATTCCTTCATGGTTTTTCTGTATTTTTCCCCACTTTGAACTCTCACATTCAAAGGAATGTTGATGCAGCCCAGAAAGTCATCAGCGTTCTCCTCGGAGCCTGATGATGCAGATCCATTGGAACGCACAGACTTTGCTATTTGCTTAAAATACCTGGGAACAAAAGGGGAGACATACAGTAAAGGTTTTCATTTTCTCTGCATTTGGCCTTTCCTCTCACCCTCGGTGATTTGCACTTTGAGCAACAACAGAATGTGTTCATTTACTTATGTACGCTGGTCATTCGTTAGGTCAACGCAGCACTGTAAATTTAGTATTTTTTACCAAAAGAAAATAATCCTTTGGTTCCCTGGACTTCGTCTGACATTTTCAGTTTTTTTTTCATAGAGGTGTCTGCTATTTATCAGCCTCTGTGTGCACAGCATTATGGGCACCAGGCTCTCCTTTGCCTTTCAAAGCACAAACATTAAACGATCCTGTGGAATCAGCAAGCAGCTTTTCCAGTAAATGTCCACAAAGGACTCTCCATTCATTAACTGCCACTTTGGTTTTATTCACATGAAAATGACCCTTTCACTGACAGGTTTAATGACTCATCTCTCCACTGCCATTAAGCCAACTGGGTGAATGAAGTACTCTACAAAATATAATAAATAATGGTACAGAGAGTCACAACGTGTCACACGTCAGCACTTAAAAACAACTTCAGGGTTTCCCACAAAGAACCACTCTGAGAAATTTACATGAAATCAGTATATTTACAGTAAAAATTTCCTTCATTCACCTGCCCATTCCTCGAAGTCCGCTGACTTCATTGAGTTTTTTGCAGGCCTCTGCAACAGATACATCATCATCATGATCCCTGAAGAAGAAAACAAACACCATACAGAAGTTATTACGCCTCTAATTTCCTCCCTCGAAGAACAGATTACACCTTACAAAGGCTCTGAAGTGTACAAACGTGCACCCTTTGAACTTTTATTAAATCAGTGATGAACACCTTTCACGACAAAAGGATAAAGAAATGTTCCCATGAGATGAAGAGCGTCGAGTTTTAAGGGTAATCTTATCTGTTAGGTATAAATGTCAAACATATCAATGCTTTAAATCAATACTTGTGTCACTTCACCTGTAATTAGAAAGTTAATCTTTTTACTCGGAAACTACAATTGGGTAGAAATGAAACAAAACTGAAAAAACAAAGAAAATGCTGATCAATTTGTCAGTCAAAACCAGTCACCTGACATGCTAATGCTGATATGGTATACTATTTTATTTTTGTAATACGTTGCATAAGAGTACATCATCTGTCTGCTGTGGCACAAGAAAAGGATCTGAATAATTTCACCTTCAAACAAATCACTTTGATCTAATTTGTGGTCTCTATGAGGTTGTAAGGTGTTCCTGTGTTCCAGTCTTACCATATGTCCAGATGTAACAGGTCATTGTTGACATCATCAACTTCACTAAAAAAAAACAAGAAAGTCATTAAAAGGGCAAGTTTCGTAATGTGGGCCCACACTTACAGCTGCTACCCAAATCACATCCCCCAAACACCCATAACCCTCCCTGCAGATGGGGTACCCAGCTAAGCGCCACCAACAAGTCCCTCCCCTGACTGTGGGAGAGTCAGGACTGGCTCGGGGCCATGGCCAAGGGACTTCTTTGATAGATACTGTCCATTGGAATCTGCTGAACTGATCCCAATCGGCCCAGAGAGATCCTACAGATGATAGAAGATACCAGGAGCTCCCGGATCAGTCAAAGCTCACCGTATGACACAAGTGTTTTCCACGGCGAGAACAGCAGGGGTTTGTGCATCTGGTCAGGACGCGTCTCTGAATTCCATCCTCGGTAGGCGTTTCAGGCATGTCCAACTGAGAGACAGCCCAGAGGCAGATCCAGGACGCGCCGGACTCATTATATTTCTAGGTTGGCGTGGAAACGCCGTAGTATCCTCCCGGGAGAGCTGAAAGAGGTGGCTGGGGACACGGAGGTCTATGTCTCTCTGCTTAGGCTGCTGTCCCTCAACCCAAACCCGGATATGTGGATGTTAATGGCTGGATGGTGTTATGGCTGAGGGTGTTGTTGCTGGATTCATGTGCTGATGATGTCTTTCAGTATGCAAACGGCGGTGAGCCAACACCAGCCTATGATTGGTCGGGCGGTCCAGGGGCCGACCTGTGATTGGCTGCAGCTGGAGTCCGGCGACGTAAATGAAGAGCCAAGATGGCAGAAGGTTTTGTTATTGTTATTTGCACAGTAGAGGTGGACTTCCAGTCGAGTTGCTTTCTATCCTCCTGTTTATTTAGTTTGGGAGGTAAGTGTTTGTCTTTTGTTTTTGGATTAGGTTATTTTGGTTAATTTCAAGGTATTCTTGTTTTCTTTGTTATTTTGGCCTTGGTCCACCCTCAAGTCAATTTCATTTAATCTGTTATTAATATATTTGTTAAGTTAACTTGTTTTGTGGCGACTTTGGGACTTGTGGGAGATGGGGAGCAAAGGAATCATGTTATGTCTGAGACACCCCTAGCCTGGGTTTAACAATGGTTAAAAAGGGATGTTTTATGAAGAGAAAAACATTTTCATTGTTTCAGTGCATATATTTAATTTTATTTTACAACTCTGTAAAATCCCAACACTGTCACTGGGTGAGTGATGTGGAGTTGAGATGCTGACTCCACCCCATAAACCCAGATGCTGACAGAGGCACAAATATTAGGTTTGAAAGGGTGATTTTGACTCTGTTCCTTTGGTATTTTTACTACAGCATGAAAGATACCAAGAATAACGTGCATAACAAAAACAGCTCAGACTAGAATGACAGTGGCTGCAACGTGGTCACGTATCTAACAGCTTTAGGGGTGTGAAACGAAACCGTGAATTCCGCACATGACACATATCACCATGTGTAATGCTTTGAAAAAGGGTCTTATTTAATTATCTTGTACTCACAACACAAAGTGCTCGTCCCACACTGGGTTGAGGGTCTCTGATTTGACCTCAGTCACCTGGATACACCTGGCAGGTAACACCTCCTTGGTGCTGGAGCGCTTCTCCAGCTTTTCCCTCCTCTTTCTGAAGCTGAACTTTCTCTCTTTCTTCTCCTCTGCTTCCCGAGGGCTCTGACCCACCAGGATTCCCAGCATGCAGTACGGATCGCTGTATCCTGTCACAGAAGAGGTCGGGGCGTGTATGAAATGTGACAACTTGGACATTTGGGTGCAAGAATGCTACGTATAAAGATGTTGTTTTTTGACAATTACGAGGTCTTCAATCAGTTAGCTGCAGGTTGTACAAAACCCGAAACATCATGCATTGCATCATAATGACGGTCAAATCAACTCAAGCTTGGGGAAACAACTTTTGTTGGCAGATAAAGCCTATTTTATGGAGAAAAGCATTTGTTCATGTCAGAAAGGTCTCACCGTTAGCATCCTTGGCCATCAGATTCTTTGCTTTCATGACAGAAACTCTCAAGGAAAAATTGGCTCGCTGTGAAAAAGAAATGCTTGCTCAGTATGCAACTGATCACACAAGAAAAACAATGTTCCTAGTTCACGGCAACAACAGCCGTGCTCCTGTAACTCCCTGTAACACAACACCAGCATGCACGGTTGAGTAACAATGTAATGAATCAATTTCTTGTGTAAGCCCCAGTGTAGAAAAACTCAATGCACCACCATTTCAAAAATGCTCACAGTTCTTTACAGCTATTATTAGATGGTCCCCAGGCGTCAAGTAAAGGCACTAAAATCAAACATTAAAAAAAAGAAAAAAAAGGCTTTTGGCACTAACTAGTCTCACAACTTCTATACAAAGTGTCTCCATGGGAGTCGGTACACTCAGTTGGAGTGAATAATACATTCATACAAAAATTTAAGGGAAAAAAAAACAGCCAGAGTCAGAGGGGGAGAAATACAAGAAATTACTGATAAGCGTCTACATTTCCTTTTTTAATTTATTTCTGAATCATAGGTACTTTATGATTTGTCGCATGTGGATAAGTATGTAACACTGAAACCCTTAAAGGACTGGTCGGAGGTGTTTTTCACTATACACACACATATATATATATATATATGTGTTTATGTGTGTGTGTGTGTGTATGTATCACCTCCTTTG
>JBAMYA010000023.1:5441620-5459583 GCA_037176975.1 Arrhamphus sclerolepis | reverse complement strand
ATAAATATATATAAATATATGTATGTATATGTAAAAGGAATGTATGTATGTGTGTGTGTGTGTATATATATATATATATATGTATACACAAATATACACACATACATACATATATACATACATACATATATATACATATTTGCACACATATGTGTGTGTATACATATATACATATATATATACATATATATACACATATGCTTACATATATATATATATATATATATATGCAATATCACAAAAGTGCATCAAATTGCAGCATAAAAAGGTATAGGTACAAATACCAAGTAAAAAAAAAAAAAAGAAAAGAAAAACATGAAGCACTGACCTTTTAAATCCAAAATTTACTAGTATGTAACACAGAGGTAAAGGTATTCTTCCATGTTAAAAATAGACATAGTTGTCATTACAAGTACAAGTTCACATCGTGACAGCAGCATGTGTTTAGGTTGCCATAGAAACCTCAGGTTCATACTATTACTTCAGGCTTCAGATGAAGCTTCAAAGTAGAGCTACGAAAAAAAAAGTCAAATGACTCTTCACCTGAACGACTTCATTTGTTGCGATAAGAAAGGAACGAGGAAAAAAAAAAAAAGAAACACCACCCCATTTCACCCATCCCCCCATCCCATCATCAACAAAAATAATCACATGCACATTTATCTAGGTAAAGTTACATCTCCACAGCCTGATCATCCACACCAGTTCATTTAGCAAAAATGATCTCATGTGAATTGGGTCTGGTTATCCTTTTTGTATATTAATAATTAATAATTTTATTTATATTGCACTTTACATTTACAGGAAAACACTGTAGACAAACTGGCAATAGCTTTAAAAAAACAGACTAAACTGGCTGCCTGTCTCTGGCTGGTTGCTAAAATAAATGACTCGGGGCTACAGCTTCACCTACAACGGCTCCACCTTGTACCAGGCGTCACACGGCGGAGTCGCAGAAGAAGCAAGGAGGCGGCGTTTGCCTCTACCTGAACCATAGATGGCACAACGACCGTGTCACAGTCAGGCTCTCCTGAACTTAAGACTCTCAACATCAGATGTCGGGCATTTCATGTCCTCAGGAAATTTGTTTCTTTCATTTTGCAGCTACGACTGCCGCTCATCAGCTTACTGCTCATATTACAGAGGTTGAGCATCCAAACTCTCTTGTTCTGGTGTTGAGCGATTTCAACCAGGTCAGCTTGATGAAAGCACTGCCCAGGTATAAGGAACACATTTTCACAGCTACCAGGGGTGAGAAAACACTTGACCAGTGTTATCCCGCAGGCCTTTCACACGGTACTGAGGGCATCCCTGGGCGACTCCTATCACATCTCACTCCAAAATATCACCAGACACTAAAAGTGATCAAACCTTGTGGAAGAACTGTCAGGCAATACTCCCCCCAAGTGATGAATATGATAAGTGACTGTTTTGCTACAACTGACTGGTCTCTTCTCAGGGACACTAATGAGGACTTGAACACCTTCAGTGATGTGTTCTCATCGTATATTAAATTTGTTCAAGTGTGTGTTCCAGCTAAGTCGGTAACGGTTTATTGCAATAACAAGCCATGGTTCAGCACGGACATTAAAATACTGGAGGGGGAAAGATGCAGCTTTTACATATGGAGATATCTGTGCAGTATAAATTTGGGAAGGAACTAAAGAAAGCCAATAGATAACAAAGACAAGTTAGAAAATAAGCTTAGCTGCAAAACAGCAGATGACTAACTAGAAAGCTAAGCATGTGTCCCTGCATATCGATCCTAACCTGTCTGATGAGTCAAATGATTTTAACTCTAGGTTTTAATAAAAACAAAAAAACAAAAAAACAAAAAAACGTACAACCTTCCATTGTAAATGCATCTGAGCCAGGGCTGGGCGATTATTTGATCACAATTAGTGATGGTGGTAAAATTTGGGTCAGAGTCATATTTAACTTAAGAGGATTGAAAGCCAGTGAAGAGCATAAAGACAGGAAGATGAGCCAAGAGCGGAAAAAATAAGGTTTTACATGACTTGGAGCTATCCTATGTACCTGATGTCATTGTCAACAAAAAGGGTTATGCCAGTTGTGTGGTGATGCTTTGGTTATGGTGAAAGCGGCGTGGAGCAACTTAAGCTGCTATGTAAAATATGTTGGTGGTCAGTGCCTTCAAAAACAGGCAATACAAGCCTTTTAAATAAAGCCTTAAAGAAATATCATCCAAGTCAGTATACACTGAAAATGCAAGCTCAGCCTGCACAGTCAACAAGTTTGGGAAGAAGTCACCTAAGCAGTCCTTCTACCAGTGGTGAAGCTACATGACCAAAGCCGCAACAACAGTCACTTGTGTCTTCTTTTGTGGCCATTTTGTCTGGCGAAAGACATGATGCCTCTGAACACGGTGGAGACACTTAATCGAAGTGATGGACCAGAGATATGAAATCCCTGGCAAAAAAACTTTTTTCCCAAACCAGCTTCCCATCCCACCATGGCTTCCCACCAGCTTCTCACCACAGCACTGAAAAATGCAATGGGAAGCTGGAATCTGAATATTTTAAATACATTAAATACTTTGTAACTACTTCTACTTCTACTTTGGTCCAGTTGTATCTGAGCCATATTTGAGTCTCACGGTTCATTGAACTGGCCAAGAGTGGGCTCTCCAAAGAACGGGCTTGCGGACGGTGTATTTTCCAGAAGACCACACTGCTGGGTTAATCAGTCAGGGGCTGGAGGAAACACTTGAATCATGGGGGCTCGGTGAAGACCAGCAGGTTTGCATCACAACAGACGACAAACGGAGCAAACGCAGTCATTGCTGTTGCTCTTAAAGGCTGGACTCCACTGCAGTGTTTCAGCCACCAGCTTCAGCCAGCCATTCAAAACAGATCTGAGAAGGTTATTCAATTATGCTAAAATGTTAAGTTATTAGGTTTAAAAACAGCAAGTGTATTAATGTTAATAGACGATTAATTCTGAAACTACGTCACAAGTTTAACTATCACTTTACAATAATTGATAATAGTAAAAATTAAAATAACTATTATGCCATTTTTAGGCACATTGCAAAGAATTGTATTGTTGTTTTGTGTGCATCAAAAGTATTTGATGATTGCAAAATGTAATGTAATACTGATGATTGAATATCTTAAATTCTAAAGTGATTTTTATATTTCTTACTTTTACTTCAGTTGGAAGTATGAAGGACATGAGAATTGAAAGAGCCGTTGGTGTCTGCAAAAAAGTGTTCAACGCCTTTTCTTACTTGTGTAAAAAGGAGAAACTAACACTAACAACAGCCCAAGAGGAGCTCAGACTACCTGGTTGATCACAGAACCACCAACCAGGTGGGAGTCCCGTCATGCCGTTATAGCACGAGTGCTGGAGCAAGAAAAAGCCATAGCAAAGGTTATGTCTGCTGATAGAAAACACAAGCACCTGATTCCCTCATGCCAGGACATTTACGTCTTGGAGTCTGTCCACAAGGCCCTAAATCCACTTGTCGACTTCAGTGATGCCCTTTCTGGTGAAGCATGTGTCAGTATCTCGTGTGTGAAACCTGCCCTCCAGCTCTTGAATGAGGAGGTCTTACGGCCAGAAGATAATGACACGGAGCTTACTAAGGCCATCAAGACTGTTACCACCTATTTGAATAAGGAATACGATGATGCTGCCAGTGATGACCTCCTGAACATGGCAACCATTTCTATCCTCACTTCAAGACCCATTACATCCAGGCTGAGAAAGTAGAGACTGTGAGGACCAAAGCTGTCTTTCAGATGCTGGGAGAATGGAGTACATCACAATCTTCACCTACCAATCCATCAGAAGCGACAACTTCAGCTATATGAGTCAAAATATAAAAGAGGACACTTTTTCAAAAACCCTTACATTGTGTCTGATTCTGGTCTAACAGACCACTTGAATGTGTGATTGACAAACCTCATTATACATCTGTTCTGAATATTATAAAGACATGGTATTTTGCTTTATATGCTCATGAAAATGTTCAGCTTATCTCTGGTTTCCTTTCTTCTCTTTCTTTTTAGTCCAGATGCTTTCAAACTGGCAGTATTAGGGAAAAAAAGCCTTGATCGTGAAAAAAAGAAAATCAATATCGGTCAATATAAGTAAATACTGTATATCGTGTATATCGAGTAATCGTATAATTTTTTTGCCATATCACCCAGCCCTACAGTTTCACCCTTTTTAATAGTAGAGAGAAAGAGGTCAGGAACCAGTTGCATAGGCTGGTCCTGATCAAATACCTCCCGCTCGCCTCAAATACTGTGCATATGAACTGGCCTCTACTTTAACTGATATTTTTAGCTGCTCTTTTGCTCAACATAAAGTTCCAGGAGGTTTTAAATCAGCTGTGATGAAAATATTTGAATGTTTGGTATGTAAACGCCTCCATGGAACAATACCGATTTGCATATAGAGCTAATAGGTCTGTTGAGGAGGCTGTGTCACTCTGTTCTGCAGCACCCAGGGAGTTCTGGTATAATTATGCAAGTTATTTTTGTTGATTTCAGTTCAGCTTTTAATACTATTGTGCCTCATATACTGTATGACAAGCTCCTTCATATGGGAGTTAAGAAATTGTGAGCACTGGTGCCCACAAGGGTGTGTCTTATCCCCACTCTTATTCTCACTTTGCAATTATGACTGTATTTCACACTGTCAGTTAAAACGTCTAAATTTGCAGATGATACCGCAATTATGGTTTCATCACAAGAAATGATGCCGTATGCAGGAAGCAAATTTTATCTCTAGTAGAGTGGTGCAGCACAAATAAAGTGTGTTTGAATGTTTTTAAAAACCAAGGCAGTGGTTGTGCACCTCCTACCACTGATAATTAACAATATAGAAGAGCAGCAGGTGGACAATCGCAAATTTCTGGGAGGTAACATATCATCCACCCTTGGAGGAACAAAGGAACAACAACACGTGGAGGAACAAGACCAGCTCCATTTTAAAGAAAGCCAGCCAGAGATTATACTTTTCAAGGCAGCTAAAAACGTACAGTAACAGTCGAGTAAAGGAGTGGTGCAGTTTTGTTTGACCTTTGCTGTAACTGGTTACTGGTTTGGAAGTGTGTCTGCAGAGGAGGAGAAGCAGTTCAGCAGAGTGCACATCAGTGAAGGCTGTGGGGCCAAGCTGAAGGAAAAAGCTTTTGAGATTTTAAAGGACTCCTCCACTTTCTCCCCTCACAAAGAAGCATCAATACAAGAACCCAGCAGATTTTTTTAACAGTGCATTCCCTCAGGCTGGCCTACCTCTAAACTCCTAAGAATTTAAATTTTAGTTTTTAATGATGGCACTATCAATGGTTTTTATGTACTTTGGACTGTGTTCCTGTGGATTTCTCAACAGGTGGTTTTAGTATTTTTTGTATTTTTCAATATTAGGTCTAGAATGTCTTATGATTTATCACTGTGCAGATGTAGTTATTTCTATGTACTTATTTTATTGTGTATTTTTTTAACCATGTTTTTTACTGTAAGTGCATGAAACCTACTGCAGCTAATTCTAATTGACTGTCAACAAACATGGAAATAAAGTACTTAATCTTGATCTTGAAGGGCTACATTGACAGCAAATAAAAACAAATTAAAAACAATCAAGAGGCAACAGTTACTGACAGCATTTTTGAAATAAAGCTGCTTTCAACAGCCTCTTAAAAGCCTCAACAGTCTGTGGAGTCGTCAGGTCTTAGGGACTTGAAGATGATGGCTGCATCAGCAGAGGTTCCCTGTTGGTTTGTGGATCAAGATCAGCTTTTTTAAGGTTTGGTGTAACGCTGCCATAGAGACACTGGTAGGTCTGGAAACAGATTTTATATTCAATCCTGGACCTAACCAGAAGCTAGTGAAGGTTAGGTGTTAGGATATCTGGGAAACCAGGATAATTCTTTACATCAAACGGCTAGGGGTGTAACAAAATAGTTATTTGAACCTTTTCGGTTTGGTTCACGGCTGTGCACGAGTAAGTTTCCGGAAATTGCGTGTTTATATTCCGCAGAACCACCATGCTTATATTAAAATGGAGGAAAAATAGTAATAGTGGTGTTTGTGGTCCCACAGAAACACAAGTTTCATAAATGAAGCTTGGGGGGGAAGTGGGTGAATCTGGTATGACTGCGTTTGTGTGGCCAGCGGTGATGAGTCGTGGGCAAATGAGCTGGCTCAAGGTGGTGTTTTTGAATTTAGCTGCCGCTATATCGGCTTGATGTAGCAATGGGTATCAGAAGAGCCGACCACCGTGGAGTGGGAACCGGGTCTCCTTTCATTCAGCTCACTTGATATTTTTTATGGAGTTTCTCCATAACCCAGTTTCTGAAAGTTTCACCACGGAGCATTTTCTGCTCAGTGTAGATAATTTTCCAGCTCCATTTCTTGGTTTTTGTTCTTCCCTGGGGTCCATTTCAGAAAGGAGGTCCAACATAATTAGTTTCTACATGACCCGCTTTCTAGGTTTGTTTCACAAGGTCTGTGTGTGGCTGTTCATTGTATATTTATGCGATGACCACAGACAGGATAGCAGGCTGGTCTTCGGAAAAAAAACAAACAAAAAAAAAACGCTATGCCCCCTACTGTCCCGGAGATTAACAATTTTACGATACTCTCTGAGAAACAGAGAAGTCAAGTAACTTGAATAATTCAATTACAAAAATGATTCATTTAATTCATGTCACCATAGTCAAATCTGTTTTAAATGTCTCTGCAATCGTATAAATCCTGCCTTGTAGAATACTGCGCAGCTCTGGTATCATTGTTTCACACGGACTGTAATAACTGATGCGCATTTACGGTGGTACGATTTATTTCGTCCATAATCAGGGAATTACTGACACGGTTGTCGGGATGCTTCTGTTTTCACTGGCACAAAATTTGCTGTCAGCTTTACTGGTTCAGCTGACCAGGAAACACGTGGGCCAATGAGATGCGAGTTAAGTCATCCCACGTGACAAACAATCAAATAACACTGTGGCTCTGAGTGAGACAGAGACTTGAGAGCAGGAGATAGCAAGAGAAAAGGTAGAAAAGATGGATAAGTGAGTGAGCGAAAGGCAGAAAAATGTAAGAGGCAGGCAGAGAAAAGTAAGTACTCGGCACTCTCCAAGAAGAGAAAAGTAGAGAGTGAAAACAGAGCTGTCAACCCAGAATGGACAGGCTCCTTCATGTGGTTTAGCGTGATCTATACTGAAGTGGTCTGTAGTTGGATCAGTGTCTGCCTGTCAAATCAAATAAAGGAAAACCATTCAAAACATTTCAAAACATTATTCACACTTAACATTAAATCATACAGATAAGATTTGAATAAAAAAAGAAAAGAAATAAAATGTTTTTGAAACATTATGCATCTTAAAAACTGATGCAAAAGTAATCTGAGAACAAATAAAATAAACTGAAGCGACACTAACACTTGTTAGAAGATACAGTATTTGTACATATTTGTAGCCTGTTATGAGTTGATAGTGACGAGTCATGATGCAAGAGAGCAAATGCACAAAAGTCTCACTCATGTAATTCATCCCTCCTCATCTCTTCCTCAGGAGTGTGTCGCGCACATTTTTGCATTGTAACCACCATTTGCTCTTTTAAACATGGATTGCAAAGACGTGCAGACAAACCCTGTGTTCTAATGTCCAATATTTCTGCGTTCTGATTATCACTGCAGCGAAAATAAGTGTACTGAAAGGACCCGGATGGTGTACTGATAATGGCCAAAACACTAAGTGTGAAACAATGTGCACTTTTCGTACTTCACGTCCGCCATCTTAGCTACGTAGCAGAAGAGGCGGAGCCAGGCGGACCCAACTCAGCTCGAAAGAATTAAAGATAGAAAGCTACCATAACATCAACAACGGCAACTGGATCGGTTACAACTCCCGAAATTTACAGATGTAAGTTTTGTGTTTTACATTTTAATAGTTGCCTGTATTTCTCTGGTTCACTGTTCAAACACTTTTTGTCGGGTGACGAGCCGAGGCGGCAATTCATGTTCGTAACTTCCGGTAAGTGAACCATTGGGTATACGATTTGGAACAACACTTACCTGCTGATCTCTGCGCACTTAGTAAGAGATTGTACTGCGTTTAAGTGTACTCACTGAAGTACGGCTATTGTAACACAGGGAAATTCTCCCTCTCACTCATGCACATTGCTCTAAGATAAGCACTCATTATCTTGCACATGATATAGGTGTTTAAAAAACTCAAAAGCATGATTTTTATCCGATTACTCGATTAATTGATGAGAGAATCAACAGAATACTCGATTACAAAATCAGTTAATCACATTTATTTATAAAGCACATTTAAAAACAACCTCAGTTGACCAAAGTGCTGTACAGGACAAAATAAAATCCCTAAATAATAGTAACAATATAAAATTTAAAACAGCGCTATAATAAAATAAATAAATAAAATAGAATAAAATAATACAAATATAGAAAAGCCTAGTTAGAATGCTCAAGCTGGAGGAAATGCCAGTGAAAACAGGTGTGTTTTTAATAATGATTTAAAATTATCAGTGCTCTGTGCAGATCTGATATCAAAAGGCAGACAGAAGTATAAACGTTTCAC
Source organism: Arrhamphus sclerolepis (assembly GCA_037176975.1). Lineage (NCBI taxonomy): Eukaryota > Metazoa > Chordata > Actinopteri > Beloniformes > Hemiramphidae > Arrhamphus > Arrhamphus sclerolepis. The sequence continues at coordinate 5,451,008 of JBAMYA010000023.1, read as the reverse complement.
GACTACGAAGTGACGGAGTCGGAGAAGCACTTCGAACATGCTGGCTCACTTGAAACTGCACCATCCAAGAGTAATTTACACATGGAAGAGTTTTGTTAACTTCCACAAACAAGCGGAAAGGATTTTAGTTTTGTAATTTGTTTTTTACATTTTTCATTCATCTTGAAAATATGAATCCGTGTATCATTCGTTCTGTTTTCAATTGTCAATCAAAAATTCATTGGAGAATCCTTTTACCAAATTTATTACGAAGCAACACTTTATTAAAGTATTCTATATTTTCTTTTGAGATTTTGTTTTTGACCAAAAAGTGTAAATGCTTGGTTTACAAAAGTTCCTAATAAACAACAAGCAAAGTTATATTTTGCATTTTTTTTTCCCATACTGTACCGCAAAAAAAAACAAAAAACAAAAACAAAATAAAACAAAAAAACGAACCGAACTGAAGCGTCAAAACCGGGGTACGTACCAAACCAAGATTTCTGGGTACCGTTACACCCCCACCAGCTAGACTAGCATCTCCGCGTGATTATGCAGAAGCTTTTGGACTTTAGGTGCCTCACGGTTTCCGATTTTGATTTATGGCTGAGCCGTTTCAACCAATGCCTGAGTAGGCTTCAGCTGATTTATGAAAACAGTCTTTTTAGAGCGAAGCAGAAGTAAAACACACAAATCTTTCTGGTGCCTCAGTACGGTTTATCCTCGAATGATAACCAGTTCATCTTTTATCCTCTAGCCTTCCTCTTTCTTCTTCTTCATTTCTTTTGCTTCCTCTTATAGTAAAAGTCTCTGTCACATCACGGTCACTTACCTCGCCCCTTGTCGGCAATATTTATATAAACTTCTTTGACAAAAACAAATAACTTTTTTTTTTTGCAGGGAATGAAATTTGATTTTCAAAAGCAGTCAGCAGGCCTCTCCTTCTTTAAATGCCTAAAAGCAGCTAAACAGCAAGTTTAGTTGAACTGTGAACTCTTCTGTATCGCACAATTCAGTTCCAGTCCTTGAGGTCACAATCAGCTTTCAGAACTGAACAACTCCTGATTCAGTACGATTAATTCAAGAGGATAATCACCTATCCAAGCCCCGCCAGCAAAATGTTTTCTGAGAGTGAAAGATCCGCTCACTGAAGCAGGTATTCTGGGCTTTATTTTTTGTGTCTATAACAGAAAAATGCATTTACGTGCAAACATATATAAAAAGTACACCCATAAAACATACATGAGTAAACCTGTACACATTCAAATTTGTGTATATCTTCTGTTCCCAAAAACGAAAACACATATGCATCGGTGGTTCCAACTTTTGCTTTATGATGCAAGAAAAGCAGCAGACATCTAAACTGACATACAAGAAAGTAGCATTTGCAGTCCCTCTGGAGCCGCCACGTGCATGCATTGGTGAGTCTGATGTGTCCTTTGGGGAGAAATAACTACTGAACGGCCATCTCTGAGTGAACCTCAACTGTTATAATTGTCCCGCATTAAAAAACATTGTGTTGACAACAATTTATGACTTGTGGCTTCAGCAGCGAGTGGAAAACAAATGACTAACAGTCATGAATTACTGCTTTTGAGCTTGTGCCGCTGTTTTCAAAGAGATGTCATTATCTTTTGATCTACCATGACTGCACTCTAATTTCCTAAATAAAGACTGTCATAATCAAAGGTAATTCGTATCCTAAATGGTAACAATCAAGAAACTGTAGTAAGAATACACCTGTATGTTTTTTTCTTGAAAAACTAATATATTTCTAAACAGGTTGCCCACTGAATTTTACTCAGTGTAATTTTCTGCAAGCGTTTTGCGGGACGCTAATGCAGTTGATAATCTAAAAGCACAAGTGGCAAATCAAATTCTGCATCTTATTTCATACAAATATTTGCAGAAAAGGAAACCCGAGATGAATCATAAATGGTTGCCTGAACCAGAACCAAGTATCAGAAAATGTCCCCATGTAATACATCCATGAAAAAAAACCTTCAGAACACATGTGTGTGTGTATAAACTGTATAAACATACATATATATATATATATATATATATATATATATATATAAGTATGTATATGACTCACCGGCGGGGTAAGACCTCGGGACAATGGGTGAGGGGGCTGCTGGCGTTGGGGGGAGGCTCCCTCCGGCTTCTCAGCGACTGGCTTCTCTGCACCTGCCTCATCACGCTACTTTTCAGGTCCAGCAGCGCTGTCATGATGCTTCACTGGTGAAGACGAAGAGCAAACATTAAGACTTCACTCTTCTGCTGCAACCTCACTGGCAAATGTCTTTGATTCAACTTAAGAGATCATATTAATCAAACTGGCGTATCTACAAATACACTCTGTGTGTGTGTGTGTGTTTTTCTTTTAGTTATGAATCTACTTCTTTGTCTAAATGAGCTTCACAGTTTTAGCATTATTACTACACATCTTTTCACTGTGTTCCAGAATCCGATAACTAAGCAGAACTGCACACAAAAAGGAGAAAAAGTTAAAATAAAATTTTAATGTGAAAGTAATATATCTGCTTTATGTTTGGATGATAAAACCATAATGATCTGTGAGAATATTAAGATGTAAATATCTTTCAAAATGTCTACAGCTGCATGAGGTTTTAGATGCAAATGTTGGGGTGATTTCAGGTTTGAAAAGTGTGTAGCTGTATATGCTCTTGTTGTAACATATAATATCATTTTCGCTAATCAAATGTTAATTGCAGAAATATATAACCAGATACTTTGCTTATCTTGTCCTAGACAGAATGAAAATATGACTGGTAATTTTTGTACACTTCTGTGAATTTATTTATCTATTTATTCATTATGTGTGTGAGGTTTCCAGTTGAAACTGTCTGGTTATATTAGTACTCCTCTTTCATTCTGTTTTTTGTTGCTGTTGTTGTTGTTTTTTGTTCATGTTTCTTTTTACACAGAAGAATTGTTCTCCTGCCAACCACTCAAAATAAACCATACTTTTTCTGTTTTCCAATAATTGTGCTGTCATAGATTTCAACATTTACAAGCTTAGTGTAACTGTAGCCATTAAGATGAGATCATTTTTATTATGTTTTCTACACAAATACACAAGATTAAAATAAGAATTGTAGCTGTAGCACTGTAAACGTGGTCTTAAAGTCCTGTTTCTTTTCCTTGTTCTTGCATCTTCTTATAAGCCTAAAAGTCAGATTTATTTGTGTGTTAAACTCATAAATAACATATTTGCATAACACTGATAGTAAGAACTGAACTAGAAAAAAAAAACATCGAGCACACAAGTCACAGAAATATAAGACCAAGTTAAATCGCCACTTTCTTTTGTTTGCTTTTTTTTCTTCACAAATGCAGATTTGTCATCCGCGCACTTGCAGAGAAAGTTATTTTTGGTTTCCTGTGACTGTAAAGTTCAAATTTAGAAAAGAAAGAAGAAAAAGAAGTCAGCCTACCTGGAGGCCTAGCAGAGATTGGGCCAGAGATTGTGTTGCTAAGCAATTCTGAGACTGAAGAGGTCGTTCTTAGAGCCACTCGCTATAAAATAAACTGTCATTTTGGCTACGCGGAGCCCTCAAAATATAACCGTATATGAGCTCATAAAAATATTGTGTACTGTCATACAGTTCAGAGAAGATGACCCAAAGAATGGAGATAATTAATTGTTGTTTTTTTCCCCAAAAAATAAAAGCTTAAGTAAAGAGAGAAGGTACAGCAGACTTTTAATTTTCTCTGAACCAGCAACATCATATTATTTTATCTAAAGTCACAGTAACCACCGCTGTCACACAAGAGCCACATGCTGCACTGGCTTCAATATTATCTTTTAAGTACAATGCCCTTTTATGACCTTTTTTGTAAAATGTCAGACATAGACTTTCATTATGTAGGTGCAATATCCAGGTTTTATTAGGAGTTAATCCTTTAATCACAGCAGAAAATTGTCCGTCTATAAATATCGTTAATTCAATATTAACATCCGCCACCCAACTTACAATGGAGGGAAATAATTCTATCATTTTTCTTGAATGCAACATCACATCCAATCGCTGTAGCACCAAGCATGTTCACACGCTGCGTGTTACTCTGCACCGCGAAAAGCATTACTATTATCCGAATGGAGGCCTTTAATCACATAAATGTCAGTCGCTTGTGAACATGCTTGAAACATTTGCACATCTGCCAAGCTAATGAGGCAGAGGGGGAAGAAGCTTTCTTTTTCAAACCAAGTCTCCTTAAAACTGTGTCTGTCCCCGCATGGCCATTTTACTGGCTTTTAACTGTAATGTGACATCGGTATATGGCACTGTGAAACCAGCTTCACCTCGGTGACTGAGTGGCTTTTGTGAAACTCCCTCCAGTCACGAGCAGCAGAGAGAGAAGAAGAGACAGAACGCTGATAAAAAGAAGTGACAGAAACAACAGAGACGGGGTTTGATTGATGAAGGGCTTGTTTCAGAACACAGTCAGACACACTCAGACGCTCTTTTCAACACATGACAGCCAATGTCTGCACATCTATGTGAAAAAGTGGTGATGGACCATATGGGCTCTGGCTTGTTCTGACTTTTCCTGCCGGCAGACGACAAAATAGTGGCTGTTATTAACCAACTGTGATAGAGGACAATTAGCTTTTTGTGCTTGTGGGAGGAGAGTCTGTGGTGATAGAGGCCCATTTTACAGGCAATGTTGATTAATTTTTTTTTTTTTTGTCTTTTTTCTGTTTGTTTTGGCTCAGTTGAAGTTGCACGTTTTGAATTGCAATACTTACAACCAAATGGATCCTGCAAACAAAACATATTGGTCTGTATGAGTGATATCATTCAGTGCTCCGGGCCAGCTACACAAAGACAGCTCAGATTTCCAGCTTAGATGATGCCAAAAAAAAAAAAATTCAAGATGCAGATCACATTGTTGGTTGAGCCAAAGAACAATCTGCTGTCAATCTAGTCTGCAAACATTTTTACAGTAATCTTCTTGGAACATCCCTGCTTGTTAGACTTCCGTGTGTATACTCTCTCTCTCTTGCAGATATGAGTGCGTTATTTTCATCCATCTATCTTTTTCTATAAATGATTCTTCCAATTCAGGATCACAGGGATCTCCTGGAGCTGATTCCAGCTCTCTTCTTGTGTAAAGCAGGGGTACATGCTGGGCGGGTTTTCTAGTGCACCGTCATGATCATATATTGACAATCACTCTTACGGGTAATTTAGAAATACAAATTAGACAAACATGCTTGTCTTTTGGACTGTAGGAGGATGTCAGAGTACCTGGACAAAACCAACTCATGCACAGGGAGATTATGCAAACCCAAGCGGGATTTGAACCCGCATCTACTCTAGCTGTTAGGCAACAATGCCGCTAACTGCTGAAGCTCTGTATACCGCATACATCACTCTTAAGGCACAACATGAATCTGTTCATCGGTTAGAATATGTGGTGATTTAACATATTAGGCGTGAAGTTACTGTTTTTAATCAAAACTGATCTATTTATAAACATGTGAGACACTGTTGGGGCTAAAACCCAAAACTCGGATATCCGTATTTGTCAAACTCAAGGACCACATCCGGCTAACCATTTCATTTTATCTGACCCACAAGAGCCTGCAAAGACAATCATATACTTATAACTAGAACATTTCTGAGGAAATTTCAATATAACAGACCGTTTGATTTGATACTGACATTTAAAAAAAAAAACAAAAAAAACGAATAACTGAGGTGAGGAGAGCAGCCAAGAGACTGCTGAGCATTCAGAAATTTGAAAAGGATTTACAACTAAAAGTTGCTCATTTTTGTGAAAATTATTTTGTGATGTTGTGTCATTTTTGTGAAATTGGCCTTTTTATAACAAAAATTCATAATTGTGGGACAAATAGTTGAAATTATAGAAAAATTAGCAATTTTACAACTTGTAATTTCATGTCAAAATGTTGCAAAAAGTCGATATCTTCCAACCAAAGATTGCAAGTTTAAATTACAAAGCCAAACTTTTGTGATATTTGTGATTGTACAATAAAAAAATTCTTGCTTGTTAAACAAAGTCTTGTTCTTAAAATATTTGAAATTTTACAGAAAATTGTATTTTCTTTATATTATTTTTACGAAAAACACCACAAAAAAAACCAAAAACAAACTAACAACAAAAAAAAAAACGTTAACTCTCATGTTAAAAAGTGCAAAGTTTGCAGCAGAATTAAGCTTATTTATAGTCTGGTACAAAAATAGTATGTTTATGGGGGTTTTTTTCTATCTGTGGTTATGTAAGTCTCCATGACAACGGTATGGGTTGCTTAATTAAATATTGCTTAATATAAATTATTGTTTAATTTATATTAAGCAATAAAGCTGACCAATCAGATGCCCAGAGAGGCACGAATATATATAAACATGTGTTGGTGAGAGGGTTGGGCTTCAGGTCCACATGTTAGTTGGTTTCCTGCAGAGACATAGATGGTCAGAGGATTTAAGCAGGAAACAAAACTATGTACTAAACAGCTTTCACCCCGACTCCACCAAAATGAGGTGAAAGAACACGGCACTTCTTGAAGAAACAAACTGCTGCTTTTTTTTTAATATAATTATACTGCTGCAATTTCTTTGTCAACATTAAAAAGCCTAATTAACAGTCTCTTCCTCTTTCTTTCCTCTTCACTGCCTCATGATGCCGTGTTCCTATTATGATTGCTTATAATTATTACTCAGTGATTAATGTGTAACTCAGGAAAAAAGCTTTCCCCGTGTTTTGGGTAGCAACACTCCCAAGTATCTTCTGTAACCTGGATGAACATCTTGGAACGTCTTTACTCATATGATGCTCTGACATCCTCAAAATAAGACTAGAAACACCCTGAAAATGTTTTTTTTTTTTTTTGAATTACAGCATAATCACTGAAAATCAGCAGAATGAAAAAAAAGACAGTTGTGCACAAGCTGTGGAGACTGCTCAGTTGTTCATGCTCCATCAGGTGAGTTTGATTTAACAGCGGTAACCGAAGCAGGGTTTCTCACGATGACGACCACGGCGGAATGTGTTGCAAGCCCAAGCACCAGTGCCACAGGCCTGAGGAACAGGCTACCCGCCTGCTCGGGCACTCCATCTTCTCCGCTCACCTACATGAAAGCCGGTGTGCAGGGACTGTCACAGCTCACAGGCGCTGCACAGCCGCTCTCTCCCAGGTGGACTCATTTCAATTACAGGGGTGGATTTCTCCCAGCTGGATTTCACACTGTCGCGGCCGTCAACTCATAGTGACAAAACGAGGCGACGTGACGCCGTCGTTTGGGGCACCGGCTGCCAAGGAAACACTGTCAAACCTAAGTAAATGCCTTTCTTGCTACACTGGTGCTGAAGTCATGCCAGGAAGGCACTTGCTTACCAGTGTCTCTCCTGTGAAAGCCAATGAGCCCTGCAGCCAAAGTCGACTTGCTGATAGGGATGGAGTGTCTCTATGGTAACGGTTGGAGGGAAAGGAGTTGGCAAATACAGGTAAATGGAATTCTACAAATGCTTAAATAAATAAATAAATAAATCCCTTGACATTATCGTGTCTTCACCTATACACACAGTTCACACTGACACTTTAAACCATCAGAACAGGACCTTGTTGCAACATTTACTATAATATATTCCTCCCTAGACCGAACAATCTTTTCATAAGAGGACACACCTAGTTTGTGTGATTGAATTAGGCAAGATTTTCTCTTCAGTCTTTCATGCTCATTAAAACTTAATATGAGCACACCAGCTAAAGGATTCAAATAATATCATAACCCTTAGTAGATTATCCTGTAGAGTAGCTGATGTCTCCTGATGAGGGTTGTGCCAGAGCAAAGAGTATTATCGTTGACCATTAATGTCATTAGGTGACAGGCCCTCAGGGACACAAAGGCTAAGCAGACAAAAGCCACCAAGTCTGTGTCAAATCTTTTCTAGGCGATCCGCTGGGATGGATGTGAAAAAGTGGAGGTATGACTGTGATCAATACTGTTTGCACTTGTAGATAACACATCATCCATAATCTAACAAAAAAAAAAAAAAAAAAAAGGAAACACACGTCATGTCTACTCGCAGACACTTTGGATTGAGAATTGATCGCAAGAGAATATCCCAGGAACTGATGATTCTGAGCTTTTGTAAAAATAAATAAATAAAAACACAGAAGAGCAAGCGCGAAATGTAAAACTCATACAGTGGCACGAATCGTTGCTCATTACTGGGACACATGATACGTCCTTTGTCACCCAAGAAGTGACACTCCTGTGAAACATAGCAGCGGCTGAGTCTGGATATTCCTTCACAAGCAACAATGCCATTTCTGTCGTGAACACATAAAAAACTTCAATCTGCATCTGTAGGACAATGTGTTACAACGCAACGCTCTGAAGTCATACAACTGTTCACGCAGGCTATAATTAAGATGCTCATGAACACAACTGATTTGTTCTACATTACCGTAATCTCATGCCTCATTGCATGCAAGGAAAACAGTTTTTTTTTTGTTTGTTTTTTTTTAGACAGGTAATAACCACAGATCTACTGTATAATAAGAGGCTGTGATTAATCAGTGACTAATGGAGTCATAATGATTCAAGCCATGGCAAAGAAATCATGATAAAAAAGATGATTTGTGTAAAATACAGACATTCCCAGAGATTTCGCTCTGCACAGCCCTGAGCTTAGTTTCGATTAGTCTGCAGTTTGATTCAGCTGATGAATATTGGAACATAATGCTTTATATTACCCTGTTAATCAGCTGAACATTTAATTATTGTTAGCAGAGACAGCGCAGGTAAATTAGAGGCTGGGATCGTTGTGGCTGTCACTGGGTGAAAAGATAGTTTGAGCTGAGATGTCAGTGTGCACTGGTGTGTGTGTGTGTGTGTGTGTGCGTGTGTGTATGATGGAGAGAGACAGACCTCCACAGGCTTCTCCAGAGGCACAAGATTGATCTATACCCAGTGTGATGCTCAGTAACAATTGGATGTCAGCTGGTGAAGTGGCTGAAATTGCATCAAGATAAAGATGTCTGAAGACAAGCAGCCTTTGTCTTCTTCAAATGCATTTAAAAAAAAAAAAAGAAAATGACAAAAATACAAAAACTAAAGACCAAACTTAAAATCTCTGCTCCAAAAATGAGCCAACAAGCATTTCCAGGAGTCTACTCATCTTTATGTGATGCAGGGCTGCTTTGTTGCACATGAATTTGTGTATGCATGTGTGTGTGTGTGTCTGTCTCTCTCTCTAATTAGAGTGACACAGGAAAATTTTACTAAAATCACAAGCACACTCACAAAAAAAAAAAAAAAAAAAAAAAAAAAAAAAAAAAAAACAAAACCAAAAACAAACCCCCCCCCCCACCCCACCCACCCAAACCCACCTCGGGTTTTTTGTCACA
>JBAMYA010000023.1:5420977-5434630 GCA_037176975.1 Arrhamphus sclerolepis | reverse complement strand
TGTAGTTGTTGTTGTTTTTTTTTAAATAGAGCATGTCTGCAATGAAAACTCCCAAATTAAGCAATGATATTGGTTGACAGAATACCTTTACTGTAGCTTTCGAAATTGCAATTTAAATCTAGGGAGAAAGGGGGGGAAAGGGGGGGAAATTAGTGGCAAAGGGAGAATAAGAATGAATCAAATAAATAAATAATTTTAATGGATTAACGTAAGACTGTAGCTTTCATCTCTGCCCAGTGGGTGGCGCCAATGTCGCAGTGTTTGCTGCTCAGCTGCAGGAGAAGAAGAAGATGAAGAAGTAAAAGAAGCTTCTTCAGCCCAAATGTGCCTCAAAAACGTCCTAAAATGTGAGGTTTACCAAATTCTACACGCTGTCTACGTTGACAGTAAATGCCTGCGTGCCATGGCGGAGTATCGGTTCCTGTCGGACTCCAGCGAAAAGGACCGTCGCCGTTTGTGCTGCTGGTATTGTTATTGGAGCTAGCGCTGCCGCTGATGAGCTAACGCTGCTGTTTTCAGCAAAACTGAGGAGGATTCATCAAAACGGGAGAGAAGAACACCAACACACGCACAAAATGCTCGTCTAACATCATATGGTAAAGGTTCACGCCTAGTCTCGTAGTCGAGGTTGCATTGCGGGGAATGGTAAAAGCTGTTGGAAGAGTTAAATTGAATTAAGTGCCAGGAGCTTCGAGGACGCTGCAGCCCGGAGAAAATGTTACCGGTGAGCTCTAACGTAAACCAGCTGGCCAGTGACATGACTCTCTTTCAGTACCTCACATCTGTCTGAGTGAAAGGAGAAAAAATAAACAAACATGTCTTGCAAAGCCGCAGTGAAGGACAAGAAGTCGAGCTTCAGCAAGAAGCTGTTCAGGCGAGGCTCGGTTCGCTCCGTGGGCAGTTTTATGAGTCGAGTCCTCAGGACACTGACAGCTTTATCACACTTTGGTTCTGAGGTGCAGACCGAGGACGAGAAAGACGATGGAGGATTTTCCACGTTTAAATCTGGAAACAAAGATGTTCCCATGGAGGATGGGGACGTTGGGGGCTTCCTTTTCGGGGAGAGGATTCCTGGAGTGTCAGGTCTGAAAAATCACGGGAATACCTGCTTTATGAATGCAATTCTGCAGTGCCTCAGTAACACCGAACTCTTTGCTGAGTACCTCGTTTTGGAGCACTACAAAGGAGAGGAGCTGGATGAGAACAAACCAAAGACAAACGGGGTGCACTTGCAGAAGAAGGGTCCTCTGGGCAAAGGAGAGGTGACAGAGCAACTGTCAGGACTTGTGAGAGCTTTGTGGACCTTTGAGTACACCCCTCAGCACAGCAGGGAGTTCAAGGTAAGAGTAAAATACTTTTTATCTGTTGTCACTGTTAATAAATGTTGATTATTAGTACTGCCAGATATTTCTTAACAACCATGTTGTCTTGCAGAATGCCGTTTCAAAAAATGCCGTGCAGTTTAAGGGGAACGCTCAGCACGATGCTCAAGAGTTTCTGCTTTGGCTGCTGGACAGAGTACACGAAGACCTCAACACCCTGAACCCCGACAGCAGGCCTGCCATAAAGGTGAAATCACAAGGTCATTCGCGGAGTGATAAAGAAACCGACTGGTGTTTTGTTCATAGCCATCACACAGGACCGAAGTTTAACTTGCATATCCTATATTTGTATAGTCTTGACTGGGGCTTCCTATATGTGTAGGCTTGCCAGGACTTTTTTCTTTGTGTTTTTGAAAGTTCTGATGAATAGCAACTGCATTAGAACTTGATAGACCAGTTTATTCCATCCTCATGAAGAGTTTCAGTCAAAGTTTAGAGTTCTCTAGTGAAAACATTTTAGTTTGAATTTTAAATGACCTTTTTGTTCCCTATAACAGTGGCTTTGTTGGCTTGTGGTCATGTTAGATCTTGGTGCAGAATCATTGACCGAAAAACATTTCACTAACAAGACTCAGTAGTAACATTTAGATACTGCTTTAGACCACTTTAAGACATTTTCATGATGTGTATTGAATCTTCTGTAGATGCTATACTTAGGTTTAGTGTTCCATGGGATTCTGGAGTATTTGTGTTCGCTCTACACACTTTGTTTTAGCAATATATGCAGAAAACATGATATGTCTCCATTGTCATTCTGGTGACACCCAGGTCTGTTTATATATGAAGACTGGGGAAACTAATCAGTTTCTAAAGGAGGCAAAAAGTCCTGGATGCCTTATAATTTTCTACTTTTGCCTTGAAGATTGGCAATCCTATAATGTAGGTATTTTGGATGATTTTGCTCTCGTCTGTGAGAAACCTGGGAAGCATTTCTGAACATGATTTCCCATTTTGATTCACATTTAAAATGTTTCTAGTGTGGTCTTTTTTTCATCTGGGTAATACCACCAGAATCAAGATCAGACTTTCCTGATGCAATGCTGAAGGACTCGTTTTGCGTTTATCTCATGGTTGCTGGATTGCTGCATTGACATTTTAGCTTGGCGTTCAAATAATTGGCCTAAAACATTTCAGTTGATCCCAAATGCTGTGGCCACATCACTGAGAGAGCAAAATTCCCTGGCTTTAGCGTCCCCTCACTGACTCCATGTAACATTTGGAAGATCGCTTAAAGTACTTTTATTTGTATTCATGCTGACATTTTACAGCTATTTATTTGCAGATCGTTTGAATCGTTGTAAATATTGAATGATTTGGATTTAGTTTTATTTTCATGCCTGTCTTTGTGCAATTTGTGTAAAGAAAGCAGATTTTTAAAGACAGGTCAGATAAATTCTGTTTTTGTGTCTATTCAGCCACCTATTGAAGAAGATGACCAAAGCATTGAAGGACCATCTCCTCCCCTCTCTGCTGGATCTTTTGTACAAGAACTGTTTCAGGCGCAGTACAGGTGGGTTTAACCACATTAAATCTGGCCACGTTATATCTTGATCCTATTAAGAAATCTAATATTTTCCACACAGGTCTTCTCTCACCTGCCCTCATTGCCAAAAGCAGAGCAACACCTTTGACCCCTTCCTGTGCATTTCCTTACCAATCCCACTGCCACACACACGGTGAGTTTCTGGCTTGAACGCTTCTATAGATTGTACCAAGTTGCAGCGCTCAGCTTACATGCTTTTACATGTTCCTCTCACCAAATGACTTTTTTTTTTGTTTTGTTTTGTTTTTCTCAGAAGCAACATGTAAGCATATGCATTACCTTTAAGGGGTTGACACCATTTCCTAAAGAGCAAACTCACTATTTGTGTGTTTGTGTGTGTTAGTAAAGTGTTTTGACAGGTTAACAACAGTGCAAAGCAAATATCTGTGTGTGTGTGTGTGTGTGGTTGGAGAAGGAAGAATATAACCTGCTTTTCCAGGGGTGTGGGCTGGTTGAAGACGTTGGAGCACTTCAGTTTTCCACCCTACAGCATAATCAAAAGTGAGGGAGGGAAAAAAAAAAAGGATCTTACAAAAGGAAACCGGTGAAACTTGAGCTTCAAAACACATTCTGTGGTCTGATACAGCAAAAGACTTGATAGAGCAAAAATAATAAATGACGCTTACTTGAATGTAATATTTCCACTGATGTGCAAGAAACACTGTGCCCTAAGAAAAAGGGTGTTAAACTTGTGGCTTTAAAGGAGTAACTGCTTGCTGAGAAAGGCTTATTTTATTTAAATTGTGTCATCTTCTTTCTTCAGGCCCCTGTATGTGACAGTGGTGTACCAGGGGAAGTACTCTCACTGTATGAGGATTGGAGTTGCTGTTCCTATCAAAAGTACCGTCTATCGCCTCAGAGATGCTGTGTCACGTGAGACCAAGATCCCAATGGACCAGGTGCTATTCCTGTCTCTTATCAGGGTCTGACACAGTGAGACGATATTACAGACACAGGGTGTCAGCTCATCTTTGAAAATAAATAAATAACAAAACAGTTTTACCTGCAGATGGAAAGTAATGTTTTTCCTGCCGTACTGATACTGACACAGTATTAACATGAATGAAAATATATTTAAATTTAATGTTAATGACAACCAAGGCATGATGAAACTATGAATAAGGTGTTTTCTGTCTTAAGCTAATTTCTGAATTTACTCTCTTTATCTCTTAAGTTTGTTTTGACGGAGATGTACTACGATGGCTTTCACCGTTCATTTTGTGATGATGATGACGACCTTGACATCATTCAAGAGAGTGATTCCATCTTTGCCTTTGAGACACCAGAGACCTTCAAACTGGAAAATATACGCACCAAAAGAGGTAACTCGGGAAGAGTTTTTAATAGACTGTGGTATCTGCAGTGGTTTTGAACTCTGTACCGGTCCGTTGTGGTGAAGAGAGAGTTGAGCCAAAAGGCAAGGTTCTCTGTTTACCCGGTGGATCTTTGTTCCTAGCCTCAACTATGGTCACGAACAGTGCATAGAGACCGAAAGAATGAGATTGTGGTTACGAGCAGCTCTGCAGGGTGGATGGACTCATCCTTAGAGATGGAATGAGAAGTTCAGTCATCTGGGAGAAACTCGGAGTCGAGCTGCTGCTGCTCCTCCACATACTCTAATTGCTCCTTTAATTGAGCTGGTTAGGACATCTTGTCAGGACACCTCCTGGAGGCATTTCTGCTCAGGCTGCTGACCTGAATCTGGATAAGCAGAAGTGGATGGGTGGATGGAATATTATGTTCTGGCCTTTCCACGCTGACCGTGAACCATCGCCATGTGCTTTTCTTTCTGTCACAGGAAGTCTTCTGGCAAACCTGAATCATAACAATTTAAAGTATGGGGCAGAAATCAGCAGGACCGCATCCTTCATGCAGGGGGCGATGACCCCCGTGACTGGATCACCCAATAAAAACTTGGGTCCGGAAAAAATGATCCTATTGGTGTGTAACAGAGCCTGTACTGGCCACCAAGGAAAAAGGTACTGAAAGTCAGTATGTGTTAAGTTCTGTGACTTTTTTTTGTTTTTAAAAGCTTTTTCATGAAGATTTTTCAACGTTCTGTCAGTAATAAATTAACGGATCACTGCCTTCTTTGTTCTTGAGGTTTGGCCTGCCTTTTGTACTGTACATGGAGCGCACTGTGACCTGGGATGCTCTTCAGAAAGAGATCCTGGAGAAGATGCGTCATCTTCTGAGGCCTGGGGTCTACGTTCAGGTAAGATTAGTATTCTCTTATTATTTTCTACTTTATACAAAAATATGTGAAGTCCATTAAGCTAAACAGAGTTCAAATGTGATGGGTTGATTGTTTCCATGCATTGTTAGATTAACACGATGAACAAGTTGAATTTAAACGGCCGCAGGTGCAGTTAGCTTATGCTGTATTCTTTGTGTTTGTGTTAGGTGGGACCTTTCACTCTTCGAGTTGTTGGCGTTGTTGGTATCACTTACCTCCTTCCCCAAGATGAGCGACCGCTGTGTCACCCTACTGTCGAAAGGTCAGTTGTTGTTTTTTTGTTTGTTTGTTTTAATGAAAGTTTAGATCTGTGACTGAAAATTATTTCTATATCTTGACTGAAATGTTATATTTGACATCATGCCCTGATGCTGACAACCAAACTGAACTCGATTTTTGCGGTTTAGCTGTTTGACCAAGAGAAAACTGAAAATATAGAATAAGACAAAATAGAGTGGAGTGTCAAATATGGAGAGTCATTATGTGAAGTTATTTCTGTGGGCAGGAATTACCTCCTGTTCTGGTCTTTGTTGTAGTAGAGTGGAAGAATCGTCTCACTGAAAATGCAGATTTTTCTTTTTAATCAGTATATTGTGCAGAGGATGTGTGATGTTTTCCTTTCTGTTCAGAAGCTTGTCCAACATTCCTCTTTGAAAAGTCGGCTCTTGGGTCTTTAGAGCACTTCCTTCCACATGTGTGTTCAAATTAAATAATGTTTCTTTAACATTTAACGTACTTTTAAACACAATTTTCCTTGTTATGAAATGGCTCTATGTAATATTAGACCTTTTAATAGGACTTTTTTTTAATTTTGCTTCTAGTACATAAATTAGGGGGAAATACAAGAAAAGAAGCGACTAGCCAGACAGGAAAACTGGTCTCTTTGTTTTTAACTGATTGAAGTGGAAAACAAGTTATTTAAATGATGAGAAGTTGTGCTGTTCTGGCCAAGCAGGACATCCTCCTAACTTTCATCTGCCTTGTAAAATTGGTCTCGCTCAGTTGTGATTGGCACTGTTGCCTCACCCTTTTTTTTTTCCCTCAAAAAGGAAAAAAAAAAAGTTTCTTGGTTCGAGTCCCGACAGAGGCCTCCCTGTGTGGAGTTTGCATGTTCTCCCTCCTTCTGCCCTCCTTGAGTCTCCAGGTACTCCAGATTCCTTCCACAGTCCAAAACAACAAAAAAAACCATCAGATTCTAAATTACCTGTAAGAGTGAGCGTGTGTAGTTGTTTGTGTATATTGGCCTGTGATGGACTGGCGGCCCGTCCAGGGTGTACCCCAACTTAGGCTCCAGCAGATCCCTGCGACCCTGAATAGGACAAGTGGAGGTAGATGATGGAATTCAATGTTTATACTCTTAAAGAATGACATGAGAACTGATAAAACTAACCTTTCATATAACTGCAGAGATTTTGTTTTCCATCTGAAAAGAAATACATTGAACACTGAGATATAGTCGCGATATCGCTAAGTTTGAACAAGTCACTGAGGTCACTTCATTAAGCTGTAACTACATGCTTAATACTTCCTGTAAGTGTTTGATAGTATTTTTACATATTCCGTTACCTGGGCTTTTGGACATCAGCCAATATGGAGTACTGATCCAGTCTTGACCCCCTGCCCCCGAATTAGATTTACTACTAACGTTGAACGGCTGCCAGATTGTCGCCAGAGCGTCAGTCAGACTTTTCTAGGACTTTTCATTTAAATATAAAAGGGCTCCAAATGTTCCACCAAAGGTTGACATCCAACCTTTTCAACGACCGACAGAGGCTGGTCATTCAAGGTACTGAATTCTACAGTTCTGTAAGGCTGTGAGGGCTGTAGCTTTCTGACCGCAGCCATAGTTGGGGCAGTTTTGTTGTTTCTTACAGCTGTGCTTCCCCCCTCCTGTCCTTTGACGAACCTCCTTAAAAGCTTAAATAGGTTTGCTTGTGCTGATTACATCTGGGTTTTTGATATACAACCTGCTATTTACAAATGAGTGTTTCAGTTCTGCTTTGATTTATTTTTTTTTTTTCCATCCCCATTTCTTGAATTCCTCAGCTTTGTCTGCGTTAATGTCAGTGATACATGTAAAAAGTGAGATGGGCTGAAATGAAAGAAAATGTGCAAAATTAAAAACGGACGGAGTGGATGTTTGGAAACAGGTCAGAATACATCTGTCTTCACTTTGGAGTCTTTTCTCAGATTATGTGCCTTGTCATTTTTGGTCCTCCCATACAGATTGCTTGAGCACATGTTGTAACAGGATTTTGATTGTTTGTTAGGATTCCAGTTTAGCTTGTTCGACGAACTCTCATTTAGCAATATAACAAGTCATGGCCATGACGGGCCATAAAAAAAAAGTATGGGGGAAAAAAATAAATAAAGAAAGCAGTTACGGATTTTTGTGTTGATTGTTCTTGTTATAACACAGCTCTGTAGTTTCAGTAAAAGATGTGACAACAGAAATACATTTTTTCTTTTAAATTTAAGTGGTTTCTGCTCTGAGCGTACACAATATGTATTCACTCAGATCAGTTTGAATTCATCAGCCCTGAAAATATGTTTTCCCGCCCCACATTGACCCTGTTTTTAAATTGCACATCACAATCTGACCTGAATGAAATGAATGACAAGGTTAATATTGAAATTCTCAATGATGCCCGTCAAAATTACTTTCATTGCAGAGCATTCAAGTCTTGTGGCCAAGGAGGACCTCCACATGTGAAGATCGTAGTTGAGTGGGACAAAGAAACCAAGGACTAGTGAGTTAAAACACCACAACTGAAATGACAGAATTAGTGTTAAAAACTAAGCACTTAGGAAGAAATACCCTGGTGGCACATTTCAGTCAACTCAGAGACGAGATAGAAACTCAGGTGTTGCCTGGAAGTATGTGATGCTCTTCAGACATGGATCGCCAGAAATAGTGCAATATAATGACCACTCATGATGTTACTGTAAAACAAAAACAGTATAGTATTATATATTGTGCTTTTATAAAGTACTGAAACTATTTTGAGCTCATAAATTTAGGTACTTCACCGCTGTTCTTCACATTATTTAATTTTGAAAAGTAAACTTGCTTTAAAGTGCAAGCAGATGTGCTTAATTTGAAATGGTTGTGGTTTTAAACTAAGTAAACTGCAGTCTGAACTCCTGCCCAGACAATCAGGGACGTCTGCCCTTCCTCCATCGAATCCGGAGTTTCCCCAAGCAATGCTAAGACTCGGGGTGGACCACCTACATATATTAATGGCTGTCCAAACATCATATGATTCTACGGTATGAAAACGCTGTAGAATCGACACCGTAGACTCTGCTGTTGATGGAACCGTTCTTCGTGTTCTTCCCGCAGTCTGTTTGGACACACGGAGGAGGAGTACATCCCAGATGCTGAGAGCGTGTATCTGCACAGACAGCATCATCATCAGCCGCAGGCGTGCACACTTGCTCAGTGTTTCCAGCTTTACACTAAGGAAGAGCAGGTAACGTTTTAAACTCAAACATTCAGCCAGTGACTGTGTGGTGCATTTAAGGACTTCATTTTATCAGTAGGAAAAGTGGCATCATATTTCTCTCTTCTTCCAAAGGTTTATCATCATTCTTCTCAATTTTGTAACAAAAGAAAGCTCTTCAGCTGGATTGTCTTTACTTTGTTCTCGACTCCTTCTGCTGTCTTTGGAATAAATTACAAATTTTGAGCACAGACTTTAATAAACATTGTGGTTTAACTCGCCCTCAACTGTTCTGGAGGAGAAGCGAAAGAAAAATACAGGCCTCACCCTGCGTGAAGCTTATTTTATAAGCAGTGTGGTTGGAACTTGTTCCTCATAGCTGTTCCTTGGGGTGTGTTCACGAGTGTGTGTGTGTGTGTGTTTCAGCTGGCCCCAGATGATGCCTGGCGCTGTCCTCATTGCAAGCAGTTGCAGCAGGGTCGTATAAAGCTCAGCCTGTGGACGCTGCCCGACGTGCTCATACTGCATCTAAAGAGATTCAGACAGGTTTTTTTTTTTTCATCTCATCTATAAAATACGTAAATGATAAGGAAGATGCTTTTTGATTAAAATGTAATCACAAGGTCATTGGATGGCTTTGGTCAACAAACTTTACATTTAAGGACTTTAGCTTTATTCTTGTTTTTAAATCATTCATTAAATATTTATGAAACATGCTTTTGGGTCAGGTAATAAGCTAAAAAAAAAAAAAAAGAAGAGATAAAAGGAAGTCCAAACATCCAAGCTGCTTCTGTGTCTCGGCTCCAGGAGGGGGACCGGAGGGTAAAGCTGCAGAACATGGTCAGGTTCCCGCTGATGGAAATGGACATGGCTCCGCATGTGGTCAAGAGAAGCCAGAGCAGCTGGAGTTTGCCTTCCCACTGGTCACCATGGAGACGATCTTATGGGCTGGGAAGAAACCCCGATGACTTTCTGTATGACCTGTACGCTGTGTGCAACCATCATGGCAACATGCACGGAGGCCACTACACCGGTAACAACAAGAGCTGAAGCAGCTTAAACGCTGAATGTGAACATTATTAAGATGTGGATTGTTTATGCTTTGAAGTCTTTCTCATCATTGCTCTGTGTTCACAGCTTATTGCAAAAACTCTATTGATGGTCAGTGGTACTGCTTCGATGACAGCGAGGTTTCACCAATAGCTGATGAAGATGTGTGTCAGCAGTCAGCCTACATTCTGTTTTATCAGAGGAGAGCCGCGATTCCCTCCTGGTCTGCCAACAGCTCCGTCGCTGGTCAGTTTACACTTCACATATATTTAAGATGCCAATAAAGTATTCTGATGTCAGATGTAGTTATTTAGTGTAATTTTTTTGGATGTAAATCTGCTTGCTTCACATTTATGTCTAAGTTTGTAAATATCACTGTGAGGACTGAATTTGGGAATCAAACGGATAAATGCTGGAATGTATCACTGGTTGTTTTGCAAGTAGCTCAGCTGTGACCGACTCTGTTCTTGTGTTTGGTGCAGGTTCGACTAGTTCATCACTGTGTGACCACTGGATCAACAGGTTGCCTGGCAGCCGGCCTGCTAGCTTGGCCTCCGGAGCCTCATCCAGACGCACCTCACTGGCGTCATTAGCCGAGTCAGTGGAGTTTCCAGGAGAACGTAGTGAGGACGATGGTGAGAATAATTTCAGTTTGTTTTCTCCTTCGTACAGTAAATACACAAGCACAAGGGAAGGAGCTGCCTTTGGAACGCTCTTCCAGAAAGTAGCACAGGCCCTAGGTTTTTCACCAGGTGCTTCACTGAAAAAGAAGTTGCTAAAGTGATCAGTGATGTTGCTCTGCTAAAGAGCTTAAATTACTGCTATGCTAATGCTAACTTTCAAAATCCATCACTCCAAAAAAGTGTTTTGCAGCCAAAAGTGGCACCTGAGGCTCATGTGTAGCTGGTACTGAGGTGCTCCAGCATCACAGTAGAGACGATGTCATGGTGCAAACTGCAGCCTGTATGTTGCATATTTTATTAAACGAGGCTAGCCAAATTGATTTTAAACCACAACAATCTCATTGGAAGATCTCATCTTGTTATGCAATTTCTTTTTTTTCTTTCATTAATGTAACCTGCTTGTTTTTCTTAATCATTATGTTTTCATGCCTGATGATTTAACTATTAATCCTCATTAATGCAACTATGAATTTGATCTTCACCATGTTTGCTTTTCAAATATCTGTCGGCGACGATAAGGAAATGCACGTTAAATGCTTTTCACATTGTTAGTGAAGCCGCATTGACACAAACACAATGCAGTAGTAGAATGCTTATTCATTAGCTTTTAGAAAATTAAAATCTGGCATAATTTATTGTAACTACAAAGATTACATTATGGAAACACTTCATTAAGAACAGCAGAAATATTGCTGTGTGCTGTTGATACTCTGATGTCGTTTACACGATGTGTGGATCACTGAATTCTTCAGTCTGTGGAGAAAGAACAGTTCATGGAATGTTTTCTTGAGCCTTTTCAATACTATTTAAACTATTGTATTTTGTTTTATTATTGTTCTTAAGAATTAACATCGTTGTCTCTGATTTCAGGAGGGTTTTCTGTCCGCCCTTTCGTGAGAAGCATTCAGCGTCAGAGCTTGTCCTCCAGGTCATCTGTCGGGAGCCCGTTCAGTGACAGCGGGATGAGGCCGTCCTGGTCTCTGTCTGCTAAGCTGCAGATGAGGTCCAACTCGCCTTCCCGTTTCTCCCTCGACTCTCGATGTTCCCCTCCTTTGGAGAGGATTGGAGAGGCGCTTGACGACAAGGTGTCCACTTCCTGTTTTGGCAGCTACAGTAGACATGAACGATACTTTGGCAACAGGACTCCTTTGTCCATGATGGAGGGTGACTTCAGCGAGCAGGACAACAACAAGAGATTCTTAGATATGATATACTGCAGGGCTCCCACCCCAGTGGAAAAGAAGAGCCTGAAAAACGAAGCAACTGAAAACAATAACGAGATTACAGCTATAGACCAAAACATACTACCCACTCAAGCTACTCCCTCCAAAGAGCAGAAACGAAAGAGCAGTATCGGAGGATTTTCCCTGAAGGGAGAAAGCACAGGCTCCACGAAGAGTTTGGGTAAAGCGGAGCAAGAAAAGACCTCCAAAAGACGTTTGTGCACCACGCAAAAGACCTTTGCTTCTGAGACGTCTTCCAGTACACCTGTGAAAGGCAAAAAGGTGAGCAACACTAAAGAGAAAAGTGCAAATGCTAAGAAAAGCACCTCCACACCCAGCGGGACTCCCTCCAAAACGAAGGAATTAAATCAAGCTCCAGAGGGAACACCACAACGTAGGATGTGTCTCCGCTCTACACCTCAGTCATCAGCGTCTCCATCACCAACCGCAAAGAAGAATTCAAGCGTCGATGAAAAAACCTCCACAGGCAGCCGGAAACGACTGGTGGAAAGGAGCTACAGCAGAGATTCCATGCACACTAGTCCTCTGGTCGACAGCGCTCGAGGCGGCTGTGCGGCCCGGTCTTCGCCTGCCAAGAGCGGCGAAGGAAACCGGCCCGAGAAGAGATCTGTGAAGAGTTCCAGCAGCAGTTCGTCTGTCACAAGCCTCCGTTCACCCAGCGTATCCACCAGAGACCTGCAGCGCAGCAGCAAGTCTGAGGAGAAAGGCTTATCGTTCTTCAAGAGTGCCCTTCGCCAAAGGGAAAGCCGCCGGTCGGCTGATTTAGGGAAGAGCACTATGCTTGCTAAAAAGGTCTCAGAGAAAACATGCAAACAGAATGGACAAGCAAAGGAGATCGGTGGCGATGATGGAAAGACCAGGGACAACATGTCTGTGCAGACATCTGTGGAGACTCATAAAGGCGAGACGATAAAGCCTGAGCCAAAGGAGTCTTCCAAGCCCCCCAGCTCACTCAGTCGCACTCTGCTAAATGTAGGCAAGTCCAAGTCTTCCACTTCTGTTGTAAGTAACAAGTCTTCTACAAACGGAAAGAAGCCTCTTGAAAGGATGGCATCTTCCCGAAAGCTGTCTTCGAGCATGCAATCTCCTGCACGAACAACACAAAGGCCTCAATGATACATTCTGTAGTACTTCATGAACAAAACAAAATGCAGCTAATTTCTTTGTGCCTAAGTTTCAGTGAGCACTAGATATATTTAATATATTTTTTTGATGTTATGGTTTTGTACACTGGCTTTAAATGCTTAGGTTTTTTGCTTCGGGTTTTAAATATTGGCAGCGAGCTTTGAGTAATTTTTGCTACTTTGGATGAGCGCATGCCAGAGTGTATATGAACATTTTAAGAGTCAAGTGCGACTTTTGGAGTGAGAAAATGCACAGGATTTACCTGCAGTAGTATCCATGCGCATGGCAGTATGTCATCCGACACCCCAGCCTGTTTTATTGTGCATACAGAGGGCCAACAAAATGGAATTAAAATGCAGCCGCATAATTCCAGTCCCAGAAACGTCCACCTAATATGCACCAATAATCGTGTCGTCCAGCATCGTTTACACATTTTTCTCTGTAATTCTTCAGGTTCAGGTGAAACAGGTTGGCTGATGACATTTAAATCCTCCTGCAAAGCATTTGAAACTCCACAGCTGCGTTAACAGAACCATAACATCAAAATTAGCCTTTGATACTGAAAAAGGGTTAATATCATAGGTTAGACATGCACATAGACGCAAGAGAGTTTCATTCCGAAATTTTATTTTTTAAATACGAAGATTGTCCTCTACACTTCCCATACATTGGTCAATAAGGGTCTTATGTGAGTTTTTATTTTCAAATCAAAAGTTTATGGAAGAAAATACATGAACACTGTGTACTAATTAGTAATCTGAGAGCATCGAGGATTTTTACACAGGAGCGACATGAGACCTCATCACAGACATTACATGAAAGATGCAGAATTGCTTTGCATATTGACCATGTACCAAATTTTTAAAAACTTTATTTTTAATCAGAGCTCTTTGATAGTAATGTGCTTTATGAAAAAATGACGGCGGTTGTGCGCTTTGAAATGAAAC
>JBAMYA010000023.1:5368096-5418044 GCA_037176975.1 Arrhamphus sclerolepis | reverse complement strand
CATCCATTATCTATACCCGCTATTTCCTGTGCAGGGTCACGGGGGTCTGCTGGAGCCTATCCCAGCTCTCTCTGGGCCAAAGGCAGGGGTTCACCCTGGACAGGTCGCCAGTCCATCGCAGGGCCACATGTAGACAACCAACCATTCCACCGTCAGTTTTTTTTTTTTTAATAAATCACTAATTTTGCGTAGAAACTAGCATGCGCCATTTTATAAATGAGCACCCAGGTCATGAGACATCATTCAAAATTAGAAAACATATTTTCTTTATATTATTCTATTTCTCCAGCCATCACTATTTTTTATTTGATGTGGAAACTACAACCAAGTGAATAAGTGATATGTGCATGTCTGAGGGATTTCTGGGTTTTCAATGAGTCTCTTCACGTATCTTTCTTCCACTTGAATAACCCTGAGAAAAACTTGCCAATCCACTGGAAACATTTCATGAAGGTTTGACAGAAACCTGACTTTTTGTCTTTTTCACAAGAAATGTCTTCTCCCTCGCTGTGGCTGCCAGCAACTGTGGTGTTGATGGTTTTTCCAGCTGGTCTGTCAGAGATCTCTATCACTTCACCTGGGAGCTTCATGGTGCTCCATGTTGAAGTGGTTGCTTCAGCTGGAAACTTGGATTTGATTAGCTTTTTTACACAAATTTTTAATTTCCCTCTGAGCTGCACCATCAGTTTTTTCACAGTTCTTGGTTCTGGTGTTATTTCTAATTTTTTAACATTAGTTGATCCTGATATTTCTTCTTCTTCACTAGAGCTGGATTCTACCACAATTGAAGCAGGATAATTTCTGATTTCCAAGCACCTCTCTTCATCTTCTTCACTATCCTCAAAGGGAATCATTGTCAGTATTTTCTGAGCTTTGATTATATAAGGAAATTCTCTGTAATTATTCATGTTTTCCAAAGTAATAAAATTGTCTCTCAGAGCTCTATATGGGGTGATCCGGTCATTTGGATGCACCTTTAACATCTTATACAGCAGGTCAGTAAATGCCCATTGGTCTCTCATACAAGGCTCCACGAATCTGTTCTTCTGCCGAAACATAATATTATTTAAACAATAAACGGGCAATTGATCCACACACTTGTAGTCAATTTCCACTTAGTCTCAGAGTGCTGGATTTTGAGTTAAACATGTATTGTGAGGAGCTTTCTTGTCTTGATATCAGTGGTTTCTATCTCCTCCTTTGGCCAGTTTATTATACCTGCAGGGTATCTGTGTACTGGTAGGTCATACGTGTTGATGGCCTAGACTCTTCAGGACCTGCCTTATTCTCTGTAGGTACCAGGTTGACCTCTTTGCAGCTTGCCATTTGCTTGTGGTATCCCAAGGTACTTATAACTGCCCTGGACATCTGTTATGCTGCCTTCTGGTAGGTCAGCCACCTCGGTTGTGATCACTCTTCCTGTATTGGATACCATGCGGTCGCACTTATCTGATCGGAATGACATTCAGATATCACTACTGTACATCTTCATGACATGGATCGGTGAGTCGATGTCTTGCTCAGTCTTGGAATACAGCTTGATGTGATCCATGTAGAGGAGGTGGTTGATGATTGCTGCATTTCAGGACTAGTAACCATAGCCACTCTCCTCAATGATCTGGCTGAGGGGGTTCAGGCCTATACAGAACAACCGGGGTGATAGAGCATCTCCTTAGTAGATGCCACACTTGATGTTAACTTGTGCATTTAGCTTTGAGTTGACCTGTGAGGATGTCTTCCACATTCCCATAGAGTTCTTGATGAAGGTCCTTAATGTCCTATTGATGTTATACAGCTCAAGACATTCCAATATCCAGGTGTAGGACATCGAGTCATAGGCTTTCTTATAGTAGGTCCAGGAGGTGCACTAATTTGTTTGTGTGTTCTTACAGTCTCGAGCAACTGTTCTGTCCACCAGTAGCTGTGCTTGGCTCCTCTGGCGTTATCTCTGATTTCCTTCTGTGTCTTGGAGCCATGCGCCTGGTGAACTCGGCTGCTATGATGCCTGACAGGAGCTTACATATTATGCAGAAGCAGGTTATGCCCTCTTTTGGGATCCTTCATGATCAGGACTCTCCAGACCTGGGTTAGCCACTCAGGGTGGAGCTCTTCCCTTAGCAACTGATTTATTTGAACTGCTAAGTGTTCATGGAGCGCAGTAAGTCTCTTCAACCAGTAAATATCCATCATGTCAGGGCCAGGTGCTGTCCAGCTCTTCATACTCAACACTCTGCCTTGGATGTCTGTCGTTGTGATGGTAACTGGTTCTTGTTCCAGGACGTTGCTGTGGTCAGCTTTCAGATTCACTAGTCAAGGGACATTGGTACTGTATGATGCCTCCTTCTATGATATGCCTCTCCAGTATCGCTATTATGTGTGTAAGAAAAGTTTTTAGAGAGAAGGGTGCCCGCTCTTTGATAAAAAGAATAAAATTATAGACAAAGACCTATTTTTGTATGATTGATGCGCAAGTCTTTAGGCTGACTGCTTTGAATAAGAATGATAATTTGAAAAAAAAAAAATCTCTTGGGATTGGTGTTAAGTGAAAACTTTGAACAAATGACATCCCGTCTGTGAGAGTATAAACAGCTGTGGGAGAAGTGTCTAAGTGGTTTTCTGTAAGATGTCAGCTTTGTTCAGAAAAAGTAGGTTGACTTGTAAATGGTAATGACACTCTGATAAGCAGACAGCAGTAAGAGAACTGCAGAGTACCTGTTTTAAAAAGTTAATTCAGTTGTAATAATAGAAGCAAAGGTAAATGTGTATATATTCTTTTATCTGTTTTGGTGTAAATGTGTATATATTCTTAATGCGACTCAAACCACATCTTTCATCAAATATGTGGTTTGGGTTTAAGAGAGTGACTTCAAAAAGAGTGAGAAATACAACTTTTTTTTCTAACCTCACTATAATTGTTATAATGTTTGTCAACCACACTTTAAATTTAATGTTTAATATAGATACCACACTGTACATAAAAAATTGCATTTTGAACAGAATTTACTGTAGGATGAATAAATCTACAAGGCATGTCCGATTGTAGCACTAGCATGCTTTAATGACTTTAATATAGTTTATTTATAGTTTATTTGTATGGCAAAAGTTTATTTATAGTTTATTTGGATGGCAAATTAATTGCCATACAGTAAGGGACATCTCTTTTGTAGGCTTGTGAAAAGCAGATGTTGATTGCTGAATTACTCTGCACAAATGTTTTCCTGATTCCTGTCCCGTGGTAATTGGATAATCATGCTAATGATTGATAGTTATCTATTTTTAAGATATCAGTGGTTGTTACAATGGACTCCCAGTAGTTCAGTGTCAGGATTTACTTTGTGTAACTTACTGAGCTCTAGAAAAATGCATATAATCTTAAATTGACCAACTGGTCAAATTATCAAAAGGATTTTATCATAATTATGATATCCCTGCCAAAAATCATTAAACTGTAAGTAACTGAAAATGTCAAGTAGCTTTATACAAACTAAAACCAACTTTCAAATATATTTCATTTTTCAAGTCACTGTACTAAATCCATCTCACCCTTCACAGCCCCATGAGGTGACAGTGGTTTTACTTTTAAGTGCTTTCTCCTCATCTGAACTCTGTCTACCCCCACTTAAAAAGGCTAAATAGACACAGAACATAAGTACTGTAAGAACATTTTTAACCCATTCAGGTCCTCACTTGTAGTGAATACCAACACCAAAGAATCCCTTGTGCAGATCACAGACATTCGTACGTGGTGTCCAAGGTCACCAGGATAGTTGATGACCTGGTTTAAAACTGTGTTAGGTGTTCTGTATATAAAATTGACACATTCAGAAATTGATAATACATTTTAAAACCCAATTTGGAAACCCAATTTGTGCCGTACTTCGAAGAAGAGCACAGCAGAAACTCAACTATGGCACATCTAATGAATTCAGAAAAATGTAGGCACAAAAAGTTCCATCACAGCATGAATTAACACTGATGGCCTCTTCCCTACTTAGAATCATGAAATAAATGACTTCAAGACAGATATGCTTCAAATTAATAATAGTTCCAAGACACCATCACCCCCCTCTATGGTCCAAACAAATCAAAAGTTGTGCTATTTGCTTTTTGAAGTTCTGCATGCGATAATTTATTCATGATAGGGGGACGTTTTTATTTTCTTTTTTAGGTGAGTAAAAGACAAAATATAAAATTCCTTTTCTCACTGAATATATGAATAGGAGTTACTTGGGGAAAAAAAATAACTACAATAAGTGTCAATTCAGATTATTGTATATCACATTCTAAAGTATCCCAGCATCATTGTAGCATCAAGTCCCAAAACGTAGCTACTTATTTTACTGTTTACAACAAATTGTGAGCATTGTCTGTGATGAAGCATCTGAGAAAAAAAAAGCGGCTGCCCTCATTTTTAATTCTTAATACAAACAACTTTTTATTGCTTTCACATACTTTTATCAGCTGAAGGACCAACTTTACAAGCCACTGAAAAGACTATTAATGTTAACAAGGCAATAGGAGCACAGTGGTCTTCTTCCAAGAAGTGCCTGCAGTATTTCAAGAAATGTCCATGTCGTGTTAAATTCACCAAAAATCTCTTATAATTTATTCTTGTATTAAAAGGCAGTCCCAGAGAAGCTTGTCTATCTTCTTCCATTAAAAGTTATTATTATTATTATTATTATTATTATTATTATTATTATTACTATTATTAGTATTGTTATGTAACCAATCATATTTTTTTGCTGCATATTTCAGTGATACAGTCATGAAATATTGAGAAGGGCCCTTGAGGGAAAGATCTCAAGCTTGCTCTCTCAAAAAGATAAAAAAGAAAAAAAAAAAGAGATAACACACCAGCAGACATCCAGGGCAGTGTTGTATCATCTTGATCCTCTTATCTCACCCTGCAACAACATATTTCATCGACAGAGCATGACCAGTAAGGATCTGAGAAGAACTAATGCTTACAACATAATGGTCAGACAGAGATCTGCACACACAAATCTATATGCACCTATGAATGAGCGTAAGCATTTATGAGTAGGTTCAAGGCACAAACAGAATCAACTTATGATCATTTGTACTTAGGGTCATGTGGCACCTGTCACCTGTAGAAACAACCATCAACAGAAGTTGAAACCGACCATCAGTGCTCTCCCAAGGTCCCAGAGGGTGAATGTGTCACTTAACTAGAAAAAAAAATGCAGACCGGACTGTATTTCAGACATTTCAGAGACCTGCAACATTCTTAAGAAGAAGCCTTTACTTGTCATTGATTGTATTTATTAAACATCGCAAATTAAGGGCGCTCTGAGCCACTGCAACACGAACCTTCAAGTAAGGTTTACTGAACTGTGGGGGAAAAACCAGAGCACCCAGAGAAAACTCATGCAGACAACACACCAAGAAATGAACAAAATGGTTCAGCCATCATTTTTGCAAAACTGGGCTGGTGGTTTCCCTTTTTGAAATGGGGGACCAGAGGGTTTGTTCCAATTAGAAGTGTAATTATAAATAATCACAGTCCACAGCCTCCCTTGAAAGGTCTATGCAGGGGTGCTGGAGAAGACAGTCCAGTCAGTAGCTGAACTTCGGTTTCAGGAGGAATAATGTGGGTTCCGTCCTGGTCGTGGAGGACTGGACCAGCGCTACAGTATATCCTCACTAGTATTCAGGGAGCCTCAGAGTTTCCCCAACCAGTGGACTTGTAGAAGGCTTTTGACTGTGTCCCTTCGGTTGTCCTTTGCAGGCGTAGTTTGGTCCTTAATGCTTGTAGTCAGTGAGAGTTTCCAGGCTTTTCACTTCAACTCTCACTGGAGTGATTTTCAGATGAGAACAAAGTGGTGAGGATGACAATCAGCACCTCAAAATCCATATATCAAACATATATATATATATATATATATATATATATAAATAAAACAGCCAGACTGCAGCCAGCACCTCTGCACATCCAGATTTTAATTATTTTTGTCTTAAGAATAACTGAGGAAAAACTGTACATTCAGATGAAAAATGCATCAACTAATCCTTTTTTCTGAGCTGTTATTAGGTAATGAGTAATAAATATAAACCACTGGCAAAATTCAAAGAAAAATTGCCTGTATTCTATTTTTATTGTTTTATTATTATTTGCCTACAGACTAATCTCATTTTACTTTCTTTCAAATCAACATTCACAAAACATTTACAGAAAATAAACGGAGGGAAAATATGCTTTTTATTTATGATCATGTATGTTTGAAACAAAAAGATTTTAATTGACTGTGGTTTCAAAATGAAAACAGTTATATAAATTCCAAAACTATTCAACTTCAAAACAATGCTGAAAAAAATGCTCAAGTAAATTATTTCTGTGACTGCTTAGTGATTTCACCAGCATTGTCTTAACCATTCTACCTGATATAATCCCCAGAGTTGATTAATTCAGAAGATAGTTCTCTGGTAAGAGCCACTCTCCAAATGTTCTCCTCTTTTCACAGAAACAAACTGATTTAAAAGCTTACTTCCCGGAAATCTTCTCTGAAACCATGTGTGAAATTGTTTTCAGCCTGGACTGTAAAAATTGACAGCATACTTTTTTACGGAGCCTTTAGCACTCATTATTTCTGTTGTAGCTTCTAAAATGACTGAAAGTTTAACGTAAGAAGATGTTAGGAAAATAAACTAACATAAAGGGACAGAAAAGAGACATTTTAATATGTTTTCTTTTTTTATGGTTTTATTTTTTATGTTTTTCTCAGAACTATCTCTGCCTTTTAAAAAATGACATTAGATCATGGTGCCAGAAGAAGGTTTCTAGAAATCTCGCTTTCATTTAGTTTGGAGCTGAATGCAAAGGGAATGTTTATTTTCTGAGCCTTTACAAATATAACAGAAATTTTAGAAATACGATTAAACCTATTCAAATATAAATTACACTGACATCATGTTAATCAATTTATATGGGTAGCATGGGCCCCATGGGAGCTATCATTCACTGTAAATGTGTATGTAAGGTCTGAACAGACCAAAGATACATTTCCTATAGTTTATATTTCAGTCCTTAATTATTTTGTATTTTATTTTTCAGATACATCTACAATGTACAACCTATTTTCAACCTATTGTACATTAATTGTACTTTGAGTTTTGAGGAGTTGGCAACAGCAAACTGAGGAAACTCTGCACAGCTGCTTTTTGGAAACATACTAAGATGTACTTTGTGAGCCAAATGGAGATGATGTAGTTGCAGTGACTGCGTATACAACAGCCTACAATAACCCCTTTATGGAACACATCATCTCCAACAGTACAGAAGGTGCTTCCCCAGTAATAAACCATGGATCACCAGTGGCATGAAAGGGCTGAATGGGTAGAAGAAAAGCCTTCAGGGAGTGATACATGGAGTTATTGAAGGGTGTGTAGGAATGGTTTAAAGTTAAGCTAAGATAGAGCAAAAAAAAACAAAAGAAACAAACAAACAAACAGAAAGAACTGGAGACCAAACTCCAACTGAACAGTGTGAAATGTTTGGTCAGAAATTAAAAAGATCACTGTCTTCAATTAGAAAGGGGATTAGACTAGTGGAAGCCTGGATACAGAAAGTGAACTTGGCACACACCCTCCCTGGACCCACAACTGCCCTGTCACACCTATATAATCTCATCTTCCACCTCAGTTATCGATCTTAAACCATCTCCCCCAGGATAAGGAAGCAGGGAAGCCTCCTCTGCATCCTCTTTCTACATCTCTGTCTCTGTTTGCTGGTTGAGGAGGCAACAGGAGAGACTGAACCGAAAATAACAAAGGCATCAAGTCCAAATAGTTTTATTTAATCAGTAGTAGCGCGGGTGGTGTGTACAAAAGGGGGCGGACTTTATCATTGCAAACTTATGACTCATGCTTACTGGGAATTTCTCATTCATGGGAGATAATTGCAATCCCCAGTTTCTGTCCTGATGGCCTGTACAAAACACATATCTGAGATTCCTAGCACCTCTTCAACCTCAAGATCAGCCAGGAGAAAGTCCCAACAATGTGGATGTCGTGTCAAACATATTT
Organism: Arrhamphus sclerolepis; assembly: GCA_037176975.1. NCBI lineage: Eukaryota > Metazoa > Chordata > Actinopteri > Beloniformes > Hemiramphidae > Arrhamphus > Arrhamphus sclerolepis. The sequence goes on along the minus strand of JBAMYA010000023.1, from coordinate 5,409,998 downwards.
TCCTTAGCTGCAGCAGGTGACACCCGAAAGCTTTTATTTTGATAGTCAATTCACAAAGTTGAGAACAGGAAGTAGGGAGTAACTATTAATCCACACAACATGCGGTTCATGTCTAATCCTCTTCTTGAAATGTTTTTTGTTTTTGTTTTTTTGACTTGGAGAGACATTGCTTTTGAGTTTTATTTATTGAGTTATCTCATAAAACAATTTACTTGGAAATTGTTAACAATGTTTGTTATTCTCTGCTGTACATTTTTGTACAAACTAATGTGGCTTAAGTACATGAATCTGTTCCTGCTGCATCCATTTTCCTGCATTGTTTTGTAGCTTTATGTGTTGACGACAGACAACGTGCAACTTGTTTGTTTCAGTTTTGGCTTCAAAATTTGAACGCTGAAAATGATGTTTTTTTTTTATAGACATCTTCTGATGCAACTTGAGCACATCATCAGTGATGTAAACTAGGGCTATCGGGTGTTTTGGGTCTTTCAACACCAGACACATTTGCCCAGACACCTTTGGCTCATGTGCCAAATACCAATGAGTTTCTCTCAATGACGTTCTGCTTTCTGGACCTTACTTTAATAACAGCTTGTTCAGTGTTTTGCTACAGTTCAGATGAGAGGTAATTGCTGTAACTGCAGACACAGAGCAAATGTTTCATAGTTTTATAGTAAGAGAAGACTCAAGAAGCATTTTTATGTTTTCTTTCGCATGAGGACAACAATCTGGCCAATGATACATGTGAGTATTGAATGAAAGTTCATGTATTCAGCAATGTTCTGCAGCTTATAGTGAAGAGGAATTTTGACTGGATGCATGACAATGTATTTAAATACAGTTTAATGTTGACAATAGACAATTATCAGCACCCACAGTAAATGAGGCGATCAATTTTCTGAAGCAAACACAAGAAATGTTAGCCATGTCCAATCTTGATCAAACAGTTCAGAAGTTCTTGATGCATTTCCTCCAGGTTATCCTGCCAAGGGCCTGAAGGAATTAAATTTAGATAGTGATGGAACACTAAATCAGTGCAGTTTTGGTCTTAGGTGGATTCTGAAAAAAAATGCTTTCACCTTTCAGGTGTCTGATACAGTCAAGCCTGTGTTTTTGCCACAATCAACTAACTTTTTTACTCTTTAGGATTTGCTGCACCAGTTACAATCCAGGGGAAAATGCTACTGAGAGAACTTTATAACAAAACCTTGGAATGGGAATTTCTTCTACCTGAAGAAAGAAAAGCTGAGTGGAAAGCATGGAGAATTTTTCTCACTGACCTTGAGCACCTGTAGATACTAAGACCATATTCTGTCACCACAGTTTCAATAACAACAAAAAAAGAGCTGCATATTTTCTCAGATGCTTCCTCAAAAGCTAAAGCAGCAGTTGCCTACCGTAAGATCACTGATCCAGACAAACACTATTATGTAGACTTCATACTTGGAAAGGCTAAATTGGCTCCAAAATCTACTCATATGATCCCAAGATTAGAATTAGGTGCTGTGGTTTTAGCTGTGGAATCTGCAGCTGTCATCTCAAGTGAATTGGACCTCAGCATTGATACTATTGAGTTCTGCACTGATAGTCGTATTGTTCTAGGATACATAAACAAACAAGGAGGTTCTACATATATGTTAGTAATATGGTGCAAGGCATCAGGAGACCTTCAGAACCAATGCAGTGTCACTGTCTCCACAAACTCAAACCCTGCTGACCCTCTACTGATCTTGGTCTGTCGCCATAGCACCAGGCTTAAGGGACCTGCCTTCTTGTTGCAAGATGTTGAAACAAACTATGAGCTTGTGAAGCCAGACTTGGATGTTGAAATACAAACCCCTGTAACTCACCTATTCATGGATGGGTCTCAGCTAGGATCTGAATGGTTCAAATGCTTTTCTTCTTGAAAGCAGCTCATCAAGGCCATAGACTTACTCATTCACTTTGTGGTGGCCTTCAAAAACAGTGACAAAAACCAGCTTTCAGCTCATGGTATCACTGCAAGCATCCTCACACAACTGAAGAATTGGCAAAAGCAGAGATTGTCACCATCAAAAGTGTGCAGTGAGATATTTCAAGAGGAACTTGCATGCATCACCAATGAAAGAGATGTCCCAAGACACAGTGCTATACAGAATCTGAATCCCGAGTGATCAAAAGAGAGTCTTGAGACTAGGTGGAAGACTCGAATATGCCACCAGTGACTATAAAGAGAAAAATTCTTTTATTATTCCAGGTGGTACTCATGTTGCACCAATGAGTAATGCATCAGGGACAAGTTTTCACAGAAGGTGCAGTCCGCACTGCTGGATATTGGATAATAGGAGCTTGGAGACAAATTAAGCAGATTATCCACAGCTGCATCGTTTGCAACAAGCTCCGAGGCTAAGTAAATGAATAAAAAATGTCAGACTTGCCTCTTGACCACACAAGTACTGAACAATGGACACCTCAAGCTTCATTAATGCCTTGCAATGGTTCTTCAGTCTCAGAGGGCCTGCCAAACAGATTTGATCCCATTGTAGAATTAATATCATGGGTGCTTGCCCAGAGTTGGGTTTTCTTCTCACGGACCCTAACATCAGGAACTATTTGGGAGAAATAGGCTGCACTTGGATCCAATCCACTCTTCCCACATGGGAGGCAGCTGGGAATTGGATTAACTCGCTCTATCTTAGATGCACTTCTTCTTCAGGATAAGACACACATATCACACAAGGTGCTTTCTACCTTCTTGGAGGTGGCAGCCATCATAAATGCATGACTATAACCCATATCAGAAAAGATCCAGACACACCTTTCTTCTTGACACCTTCTATGTTTCTGACCCAGAAGATGCATACTTCCTCTCTACCTTTAGGAAGTTTTACTGGAAAGGATATCATTGTCAGCAGTGGAAGCAAGTACAACACCTTGCAAACACATTTTGTTCCAGATGGAGGCGAGAGTATAGGAGCACTTTAGAGTAGGAGCAAGTGGCAGGTGGCCCGTCCAAATCTCAAGGTTGGAGATTTGGTGCTTCCCAAATTAGTTGTGATGAATGGCCAATGGGACTTGTCAACAAGGTCTTTCCAGATAAGGATAGGAAAGTCAGGAAGATTGAAGTAAGGGGTCTCAAAAAATGACGCCATCAAAACTTACTTAAGACCTGTGTCAGAAATCTTGGTCCTGATGTCTTCTAAGAACTGAGCACTGAAATCATGATGGACTCAATATTTCAACCTATCTCTTACATGCTAATTTTGTTATGTGTCATTTAATTATGTCATAGTAGTATTTTACAGTACCAGTATTTTACAGTACCGGGGAGTGTCATGTCATATATATTTTCCTTAGATTTAGCACCACATTTAGCACCCCCTACTGGCTTTAATGAGTGACACGCGGAAGCTTTTATTTTGATAGTCAATTCACAATGTTGAGAAGAGGAGGTGGGAAACAGGTACTTTTAATCCACACAACATGTGATCTGAAGGTTCTGCTTGAAATGTTTTTGTCTCGGAGAGACACTTCGTGTGAGTTGTTAATTATTGAGTTGTTTCATAAGATAAGGTACTCATTGTTAATGAGTTAAGATATCTCATCCATCTCCCATCATCAGCTGTACACCAGTTGTCCGAACATCATCATCATCATCATCATTATCATCATCATGGATAGATCTCTTTCAATTCACCCAGACTCATCTGGATAAAGCAGACAGCAGTGTCTGCAAATAAATAAAGGTTAAAATAAATTCAATAATTCCTATAATTTTATTATTATTTTCTATTTATATTTTTTACATCATCCCAGCATTTTTGATTTAAGGTTGTACAAGTGCTGTTGAAGTTTTGGCTTTTAAAGACTTTCCCACTTTTGGAAATGAGTGAAGTTGTGCCTAAAATCTTTAGATGAATGGAAATAAAAGATATTATGGAAATAGAATCCAAAAGTCACACTGGGTCAGTTTCCCAAAAAGAAAATCCATGTCCCAGCTAAGCTCCTTTTATTCATGGTGTTTGCTTACCCTTGAAAGTGTTCCACTTTGGGTTAAAGTTATCCAGCATGTATCAGTAGATGGACAAAACAGCTAGGGCAGTCATAGGGGCTGGGGCCGTTTTATCTGACCCAGCCACGTTGAATCTGTTGATTGTTTCAAGAGCTTTAAGTCAGCATGGCACTGGCCCCAGGGATGTGACACAAACAGTCTTTCTCAAAGGCCATAAACAGGTGAGGAGACTTTATTTGGCTCTGACCAGAGGGCTGCTGCCTTGTAACACGTAAGCAACCCGAAAGAAGCTCTCACTGGCTCTGTATGTGCATGAAAAAACACCAACTGTCCTCTATCTCAGTTTTTCCTACGTGTACATGCAAACATGTGAACACCTGAAATGACTAAGTACTGAAGAGTACCAAGAGGTAGTTGGGGTAGGACGAGGTTTTCCTGAGGTCGCTGTCATGGCAGCAGATGGGAAGCTCAAAACAATGTGCTTGCACCTATCACATTGAATATTAGCAAAATACAGAAAAAAAAAAGTAAAATAAACTTTTTTCATGTAAGAGAGTGACAGCATCCTGTAACAAAATCTTGTATTTTAATTTTAGAAGATAAATACAGAACAACTCACCTAATTATCTGTGCCTCAGTCTATTGGCTCGGTAATGATAGTAATGAAAGTTTCTTGTGTAAACACCTGTGAACATTCATCTTCACAGGCATTTTTTTTTCTGTATGTTTAGGTGATTTTGAGTCCAAGGAAAACCAAGATAAATTGGAGTTGATCACATCTTTAAACTAATAGAATAATTGCTGGAATGCAAATTCTTTGTTTTTGCACATTTGGATGTCCTTCAGGAGCACACTGTTGTATAACTGAAAGAAAGAGATTTCTATGTTAATTCAAGATTCAATGTAATTATCATTGTGCAACACAAGATTGTTTATTGGAATTACAGATACTATCCTTTTACCCCAACAAAAGCTGTCAGATAAAACTATCAAGCTATAGACAAAAGCATTTTCATGGTGGTAAGGTATTGAGCCTGAGGAGAAGAACTGCTTCATAGTCTCGTTTCATGGCAGATGACACATCTGTATCACTTGCGAGATGGAAAGAGGCCCAGAAGGCTGTGGCTGGGTGGGTTTTTGCCTATTACTATCTTTTTGCCACTATGTGATGACTCACCCTCTCATTATCATGCAAACTCAATTCCAAAAATCTTGGGACGCTGTGTAAAGTGCAAATCGAGAGAGAATGCAAGGATTTGAAAATCCAATAAGGCCATATTATATTCACTATAGAACATAGCAAAACAAATCTAATGTCCAAACTGAAGAAATATACCATATTGAGAAAAAAAAAAACATTAATCCTTTGATGCGTCCAAGCACATTTTTTTGTGCTCACATTTTTAGTATCAAGCATATATCTTTCTTTTACTGTGCATATTATTGATAGTATTTGCAAAATTGTGCATTTTTGAGTGTCAAAATTTGTGATGCATTTTTTAAACAACATGAACTGAAATACTCATGTTATTCAACCTTTGTACATTTATGTGCAAACGTGAACCCATTCAAATCACTACTTTTGATCCTGCTCTAACTCATGATTTGAATGGATTCCTATGAGCACAAAAACGTACAGTCAGTAACAAGATTATTTGACATTGAGCAAAAATTAATAATGTTGGTCTAATCTTTCACAAATATCACGCTGCAATAATCAAACTGTAAATAATCCAGTTTGCATGAAGTTTACTGGAAATATATCAATGGTTGTTTTTAGACCATAAAATGGAATTGCATCATGACAAAAACATGGTATTTTTAGAGTTAGAAATGTTAAAAATTCATCTGTAATTTATATGTATGATTAAGACTTACTCTGATTTAAATAATTAGAGAAAATTATTTTGAAAAAAAAATTTCTATATATAAAAATATATTATAACATTTTTATAGCTAGTTTTTTGTTTTGTTTTTTTTTTACAAGCACATTTTCGTGTGGGTCTTAAATGCAACTTTTTGAAGGTCTAAGTAAGTTTGAATTTGAACATAGCAAAGCATTTTTCTTTGTTTGTTTTTGATATGTTCTCTATGTCCTATTCTGAATAATACAGTATATGGGTTTATGATATTTGAAAATCATTGCATTCAGAGATTGTTACGTTTACAGAGCATTCCTATTTTATTGGAATTGGTCTTGTGAATGTTGTGCTTGTCAAAACATTCCTGTAGAGCTACTGGAGGTTCATGTGGCCCAAACACTCACAGTTTGTTCAACCTGAAACATAAACATTACAAAAAAAAAAAAAAACACTACAAAACACACAGATGGGATATAACAAACCCTGTCTAGGTTACAACATCCCTCCACATCCCAATTAAAAAGAACAAAGAAAAAAACAACTTCCTACAGCTTTTTAGCACTAAGCAACAGTGTAACAGCCAGTGACCACAGAGTCTCTCTCTCATCCGTTCATCCACCTGAGTCCCTGAGTCCCATGTCCTGTCAGTGAGGAGTACAGTCCGTTCGCTGAGCCACAACTGAGCCCAGTCTTTGCAAATACGTGGGCACAACAGTCTCTGACAGCTTGTGCTCAAATCCCCTCTACTCCACTCATCAGAAAAAGAAAAAAAGAAAAAAGATTCAAAGAAGATGGTTGAGTAAAAGAACAAACCCAGGGCCTATGCTGATCCAGTCTGATGAAATATCAAATCTTAGCAGCGGAGAAAACAAGCACATACTGGGAAAATTCACATAGTTAACAGGAACAGCCAATAAAGATTTTAGTCTATACGTCGTCTGGCTTATATCCATCTACAGACACATGTGTTTTTAGCACACATCACCACACAGGCACTTCACGAGCTTCTAATGGAGTCTCCCTTAAACAATTTATAACTTACTAATGTTGTTACTCTTCCTGTAAAAGCAGCCCTTTAACTGGAAACACCACTGACTATGGATTTCTTTTTAGATGTTCCAATATCTACACAGTTCAGGAGACTTCTCATTATGTCTTCAAAGTGGAGATAAAATTTACAGCCCACAGAAACTGAGCTTTGTAGCTCTGGACAGAGTGTTGATCGTCACATTAGGTGTTCTGTGCAGACTGGGTTTTATTTCACAACATACAAATGCCTTGGTCCTATGTTTAAATGCGAAACACTGACATTTGATTAGTATAGATCCGAGGAGTATCCACAATAACTCAAATTCCTCCCCTCTCCTCCCCTCAAGTCAGTACCCCTTATCAAAGGTTTGTGCAAGCTGGAATCTATGGCCACAACCGTGGCTGGATATTGATAAATTCTTGCCGCTGTCCACTGTGTTGAAATAGGAGCCATATTGTATTTGAGCTTCCTTCTCACAGTTTAAACCAACAGTGACATTAGGCTTGGATTGTTAACATTTTCTAAACTGCATATTCCATTAGCACGCTGACAAGAAATTAAATCAAAGGATGGAACACAAACCCACTGGTAAACTAACATAACAATGTGCATTTCAAATCCTATGTTAACTTTTAATGTAATCGTTTAATATAAAAGAAAACTGTGTTCCTGAATTTCCAAGTTTCTCTTCATATTTATTCAGAAATATCTGACTGAGTGAGGAGCAAAACACATTTCATATAAAAAAGACTGAGAATTCCTCAAAATGGATATGAAAAAATATTACATTTTGGAATTTCTTTATATCACATTGGAGTTTCAAGATGCGCAATGCAAACAGTACAAGCAACAATGAATAGATATGTCTGCTCTCCACAAATGCCGTCTTGTTACCCATAGATTCTTAAGGAGGATGAAACCTCATTTAAGGGACAAAGGCTGCATAAGACAGCACAGAGAAGTTCTCTTAAAGCCATGCTTTGAAGTTGAACTGCAGAGTCAAACACACACTCACACTTCCACAGATCTTAAAAAAGGTTTGCATGTGGGAACAGCATGCACTCAAACTCACACAAATGAACCCACAAAAGTGCACATAGCAGATTTCCACAAAACTACAATGACACAACAGCTAAATAAATGCTGTTGCCTAAGTGTATTGGAAGCGGTGAACAAGACTCTTTAAACAAGGGTGGACTGGGTGTGAGAGGATGTGAGAATGTTCAAGAAAAGAAAAAGGATAGAAGGAGAGAGGAAACAAAGGAAGATGATAGACTAGAAATAAATGATTCCACTTTGAAACCTCTCACATCTTCCATATCCCTCCAGACGTTTCACCAACCCGTCAAACCGAATAACAAACATTTGCAACAAAAGCACTGTGCCTCTTTCAGAGACTGTTCATTAACAGCTTGGTTGTGTGTTTGTCGCATCTTTCACTTGAAAGTGTTATCATATTCCTCCCACCATCACCGAGAAAGAAAATAAACCTTTGTCAAAGGAGACAGGCAGAAATTATAATCTGTGTTTGAATAATAAAAAAAAAAAACAACAACAACAGCCAGCTAGCCTAACAAATCAACCCAGAAAGTGAATTCAAAAGTGATTTGAGAAATTTCAGTTTCTTTAAAAGAAACTTAAATTAATGAGGAATTATGTTTCAATGACAGCTGAATTGATATTTAAGCAAGAGATACTGCAGAATTACTGAAAATCATTTGAGCTGATCTCAATCCACATTTTGTTTGTTTGTTTGTTTGTTTGTTGTTGTTTTTTTTACTCCCCTTTTAAACCAGACAAAGGATGACACTGGAGAGAGGACTGAAGGATGACAGACACAGGATTATTCAGGATCACACCCTCCACATCTGCTCATCCTGCAGAATTTTCCACTCGGCACTAAAAGGATAAACAGCTCCTCCTGCTGGTGACTTTTCTGGCCAAGCGTTGAAGGAACTGTTACAGGTGACTGGAGGAAAAATTAGAGTGCAGGTGACAAAGGATATACAAACATAATGCTAACTATTTAACTACTAGAATAGCAGGCTTATTTCTCATTTGGAGAACAAGTTAACAACCTTATCTTTAATCACATTTCCATTATCCTGGGGTGACCTGAAAAAATGAGAAAAATGGGGAAAAGGTGACAAAAAAGAATGAAGTGTGACATGCTGAAGAAGGAAGGCTATATTGCATTCTGAAGTACAGGATATAACAAAGACAGACATGGTGGGACATTCTGGTCAAGGTGGAGACCAAAAAAAAGTCAAGCATTTATATAAAAAATAAAATAAAATTTAAAAAATACAGTATGAGACTGAATCTGTGCTGTCATGCAAAACTACTTTGTGGATGTGTGAGGATTTGAAAAATGAAATACTGTGACTGAAGAAAGGGTTATTGAAAACTGGCATCACAGGAGAGAATAGACCACTTTTCAAATGTAACGAGGTGATGAAAGAGCAGCAACTGTTATTATTAGGTCAAGTCATTTCTGTCTCCACACCCACCCTCTTACCCATAATACTGATATCTGCATATGACATAAAGTATTTCCAGATGATTATCTACTTAAAACATTCACTTAAACAAGCATATCCGGAGCATGAGATTTAATCTGATTCTGTAACATTTCTGATTTGTAAATAATGGGAACCTTCATCAAGGCAATCATTTTTGTGCAAAATCTGAAACAGGAAAAAAGTTTTTTTGTTTTTTTTCTTTTTCATACTGTGGTACAAACTTATTACAGCACTTGAATCTGTCATGTGTGTAAGTCCTTCCTTTCTATGTGTATTACAGAATATTATACAGTTGCTGACAAGCTGTGGGAATATGGTTTTAGCTAATTGGGGGGTTTTACAAAAGATGAAGAAGAAAGAGGAAAGGAAGGATTTTTTGATGATGTGAGGATTCACTGAAGAGGAGGAGGATGGTGTATTGTCTCAAAATAGAGCGTTAAGCTGGTGGCTTTTTTGTTGGAAAAATAGATTTCCTGTCAGGAATCCTACCTCCTTTGGTATTTACCTATACAATATCGAGGGGATTATAGTCTTTGCAAAATTCAAAGTAAAAAAAAAGAGGCAAGAAATGAAGATGGAAAATCTAACAGGGTGAAACATGAAAAAATACATATTGTTAGGAATTGGCCAGACAGACTTTTGCTATATTAGTAAATTATTTATCTGATCAATTTTAGTAGTAATTAAAATTTGGTGGTTTGGTCAGTCCAATTCGTGTTGGAAATGCGACAATTCATCATAATGCTTACACTCATGAAAAACTTTATTAGCTCCACCTTGCAAAACCAGGTTGAACTTTTCCACCAGAACTGCCTGAATTCTTTGTTGCATGGATTCAACAAGGCTTTGGAAACACTTCTCAGTTGCAGCAGATTGTCGAATCTTCTATGGTCTATTGGATTCAGACCTGGTGGCTGTGGAGGCCATTGGAGTACGGTGAACTCACTGTTGCGTTCATGAAACCAGTTTGTGATGATTTCAGCTTTTGGGCTGTGAAGTATCCTGCTGGAAATATCCACCAGGAGATGAATAGATCTGTGGTCATGAAGAGATTGGCATTATAGCAACAATAGGCAGGTAGGCTGTGGCATTTGTTTAATCAATTCTCAGTTTCAGAGTGCTTTCTATCATCTGAATGTCACAGCTGAAACTGAGACTCATCAGACCAGCTAATCATTTTTTCCAGTCTTCTATTGTCCAATTTTTTGGACCTTTCCCTATAAACCCTAGAGACGGGTTTGCTTGATATTCCTAGTGGATGAGCAAGTTCTGAAATACTCAGATCAGGTGATCTGACACCAACAACCATGCCACATTCAAAGTCATTTACTGTATATCCCCTTTGGTTCCCATTCTGATACTCGCTTGTACAGCGAGCTCTATTCAGCAACATAGTCAAAATTTGAAAAAGCAAAATGAGCATTTTTGGTTAAAGACTGACTTTCCCCTAATTGATAAGGAACATATTCATCCCTTGAAACGTAGACTGGTAGTTCTCAAGACTGGTCTTAGTCTCAAGACCACTTTTTTGTGGTCTTGGTCTTGTCATGGCCTCGACAGTCTTTGGTCTCGGTCATGTCTCGGTCTTGGGTCTCTCGGTCTTGCAATGTCTCGGACTGGCCGAGCGGTCTCGAAGGGATTTGTAACCTATAATATCCAGGCAGGCACAGTTTTTTTGTTTGTTTGTTTGGTTGGCCCTGCGATGGACTGGCAACCTATCCAGGGTGTACCCTGCCTTTCGCCCAAAGTAAGCTGGGATAGGCTCCAGCAGAACCCCGTGACCCTGCACAGGACAAAGCGGGTATAGATAATGGATGGATGGATGTTTGTTTGGTTTTTTTGATTTCATTATAGGCCCCCTTCAAGTGGTACCAATCACATGAATTTTGTGTCACAGACAGCGATGGCACTCGTCCTCTCATGCCCTCACTTCCCCCTCCCCCCTCTAAAGCACGGTCACGGATCCATGGAGGAGGACGCAAAATGTCAGCGAATTCATCAGTGGTCAGGTTTGGTTTTACAGACCACTAGGAGTTTGTTTGCCACACAACAGTACGACGTCATTGCACACAATCTGTCAATCCATCTTTAATATTTAAAATTCATGTTTCATCTACGAATTAATTTAAATCCATCCATCCATTAACACCTGCTTTTCCAGTGTCTGGTCGTGGGGGCAGCAGCTTGAGCAGGAAGGTCCAGACATCCCAATCCCCATCCACCTCCTCCAGTTCTTCCGGGGGAATACTGAGGCATTCCCAGGCCAGCCAAGAGGCATACTCTCCCCAGCATTTCCTGGGTCTGTCCCGGGGCCTTATTCCAGTCGAACATGCCCAGAACACCTTTCAAGGGAGGTGTCCAGGGGGCATCCTCATCAGAAGCCCGTACCACCTCAACTAGCTCCTGTCGATGTGAAGGAGCAGCGGCCTGAAACTCCTGGATGACTCCTGGATGACTGAACTTCTCACCATATCTCGAAGGGAGAACCCAGCCACCCTACGGAGAAAACTCATTTCAGCTGCTTGTATTCAAGACCCCATTTTTTCGGTCACTACCCACAGTTCATGACCATAGGTGAGGGTGGGAACAAAGACTGACCGGTAAACAGAGAGTTTGTTGTCTCTTTCGTTTTTCATTTTGTGTTTTACTTTGAAAGTTTGCCTTTGTCTTGTTGAGTTCTGTTTGACGTTTTGCAGCTGTGCCTCTTCAACCTCAGTGTCTACATATTGTCTTCACTTTTCCGTCCTTCTTTCAGGTCCCTCCTCTCGCTTCCTTCTGTTGCCACATTCTGTGGCTTTGCTTATGTTTTGTGAGTTTTATGGGTTCTTTTTTTGTCTTGAGAGGTTGTTTTTCTCAGTTTTTGGGTTTTATATTCCCTGGCAACAATATCTTTGGGATTAAAGGACCCTGTTGGAATCTGTTGCCTCCTCTCCTGCATTTGGGTCCTCCCCATGTAGGGAAATGCTTTCAATGAAGTTTCTCATCATACATAGAAATCAAAATTTAATGCAACTACAGTCAGTTTACCCAGCAGCAGATGCTTTTCAAACAACATTGTTGGCAGTCAATGAAAAGATTTGCACCTATTACTATGAAACCAGGCACTACAAAGAGGTGAGATCCCATACTATGTCACATTTAATATCCATTGTATAGGCATGTCTGTTGTGAGGATGATTTCAGGCATAGCCATCTTTGCTATTTATGCACAGTAAATAAATGCAAGTGCACATTTTGTACTTTAAGTCCAAAACAACAAAATTGTTAGAATGGGGGAAAAAAAACATAATAATCCAGATTGATTTCCACTCATGCTTTTATGTCTCTGTCAGTCGATGGTCCTACTGAGTGGCTAAGCTAGGTGATGTTTGTTTGTGTAGTTTCATACAGACACTTATCTTCTCAAAGATATCTCTTTCAACTTGGCATAAGACGGAGTTGAACTTTTAGATGCATTATGGACCCCATAAGTCTACTGAAAGTTAATCTATCTGATTGTCAGGTAAAGGCAGAATAACGACACATGGGGAAATACGTTGCCTGAACATCACTGAATGAATCAAAGAGAAGAAAAACTGAGAGTGCTGATAACAGCAAGTGCACGTAGCAGGTCTACGAGGCTATTTTACAGCTGCCAGAGTCAGGATTCTAAATAAATCTTTCCCTTTTATTTCATTACAGACAATATGAACTTAAAATATTTCAAATTTTCTATTTTGCTTTGTCGACTTCTTTTAGTATATATTCACACTCATTATTACATAACAAACCAACTGTAAGTAAATGAATAAAGTTATTATTACTGACCAAAATCAACATAGATATAAAGTTATGCCTCATTTTTATGCATTGATGTCTGTTTCTTATGTTATTTCTTAGACTGTGATGCCATATCGATTTGTTTATTGAGCATTTTCAATTAATAAAATCTGCACATAGCCCACCAAGGGTCAACAAACACACTGTCAAGTGGAAATGATTAGAGCTGTTTAAAACCCAGCCAGGGAACACTTTGACATTTGAAGTAAGAAAATGTCAATTTGAAAGTTCCTGAATAGAGCATTAATCAATGTGTCTTTGGGGCAGTTTCATGAGTGGTTAGTTTGATTCACCTCCACCAGACAACTCCTCCTGATAGACTCTCAAGATCATTACTACCAACACTCACTCACAACTTTCATCCACAATATTTAAGATTATAAAAACAAAAGAGCTGATTCTGAGGGAGGAAATGTGGTGCCGGGAAGTAAAGCAATCAGTCATTGTGTTGACGCATTCAGTCGATTTGTTATCTGTGTTCTGCCTCACATCCTGATCAAACACAACTTTCTCTCCAAAGCAAACATCCGTCTATCCAGTGGGACAGCCAGCCCTTCTGGGTCACTGCTCGATTGGAAATGTCCTTGACACCAACTGGGTTTGCAGAAGCAGGCACTCAACATGAATTAAACAAACGCCAGAGGCAACTAACAATACCTTTAGAGAGTGTTTTTAGTATTAGAGACCTCCAGGTATTGAACAAGGCATGGCTGAATCAACAGTATATTCAACTGCTGGATGGTATGAAGGAATGCTACCTCATGGTTTGGTATGTTACCTGGTCTACATGTGGACTTTTTGCTGTCATGTTCACTTTTGGTGGTGTGTGCTATCAGTTCCCTAACCTTATCTTAAAGTCAATATCTCTTTCATCTCGACTATATCGAAGATATTTGTAGAATTAGTGACCTTGATGTAATCCTGTGATTTAATTAAATGCACTTGTCAATGTATGCACCATACAGATGGCTGTTTCTCATCTTGTGCTTCCATGGTGTCAAAAGAATTTGAATATATCATTTAATTAATTGGCAAAGAGGAGCATCGACAAGCAGTTAATGATCAATGCTAATTGCTCTATTCATTTTGGCCTGATTGGGGAGCTGTTAATATGTCTTTAGTACATAGGAGCATCAGCAGCTGTGCGTTTGCTCTCATATATGGTAAGTCTGGTGTCACTCCACTTCTAACTTGCTCTACATAACAACTCCAGTATGAAAAATAGATACCAAAGATGAAAAGAACTCACAAGAAAAGAGGAGGAATGTCATGCTTGGATCAAACAGGTCAAACATTTTTTTTTCTTTTCTAGGGTGGTGATGTAACAGTTACAAAACCTTTTTTTTCCTGTTCATCTTTTCTTGAATGCATGAGAAAAATAGCTATGAAGTAACCGCTACACAATTCACAGCTGCAAAAAAGGCCACTTGGAAAGACGTACAGAACAGAATGAAATTTTAGAGTGGAGTTTTGGAGTGCATTTCTTCTTCAGTCACTTTTTTTTTTTTTTTTTTTAACAACTGTCTACACACACACAAGCATACAATATATACTAAATTGTTGAAAAAAACTGCTCCAAACATGATCCACCAAATAGGAGGTTTTGTAAAAATCTGTTATAATTATTGTGTGGTCAAACTAAGAAACACATGAATACCCTTAAACAATGCAGTTTGAACACATTTAGTTTGAATAGTTTGATTTGGAGTTTCAAACTCTGCCATGAATCTGTATGTCAAGTAAAAATGTTTGCCCAGAACATTCTGGAGGATAATGTTAACTCTGATTTGAACATCCATATATTTATAGAATTACTCTCCTGTTTCCTTTGGCATTTTTAGAAATGGCAATCAAGGTTTTTTTTGTTTGTTTTTTTTGATAATTTTCAGAGATAATTTAATCCAGATTGGTCCGGTGGAATGGCCTTTTAGCCTTCTGACAAAGCTGAAGCTGGGTGAATCTGTTGTTCATGCATGAAAACAGAATGAAATAAGTGAGTATCTGACCCAGACAACAACAATGACATATTAATCACTGAGTTAAGGAGATAGTGTGTGAACTTGTAACTTAAATTCCTGAATGGGTTGATGAGTTTTAAACATACAGTCCTTCACCATTTACTTTACTGCCATGTAGGATCTAAAGCTACATAGGTCTCAAAGTTTTTCCTCATCTTGTCTAGCCTAATGGCTGAGACATCTGCCACCTCTCCCCACCCGCCACCCCTCCAGAGCTGATGGAGAGCAGACCAGACCAGCAGGGAGCCTTTCTTAATGCTTCTTTATGCCACACATAAGAGAAGAGTCACAGACACTAACTGCCACTATAGTTTAGATATTGAGTTTTTATTTCTCGTGTTCTCATGTTTGGCATATAGAATCTCCATGTGAGCACTTGTCATATAAAAAACAAAAAACAAAAACTACTAACTATGGCTGTAACTGCCTTAAAGCTACCCATACATACAGTGCAAATCCTTTATCATTGTCTCACTCGTTTGAACATCAACATTCTTCTTACTGTACATTGGTTAACTTCCATCTGACCATACTTGGCTCCTTGTACAGCACATTGTAACATTATTAAGGTAAATACTATAAAAATAGAGTCTACTTTTTTGTTCTCTCAACATATGCCACAATAATAACCTGGTATTTTCTTCTTTCAGTTTTTCCCAGTTTTTGCCACGGTGGTCAGTCATTTTCATCTTTGCCTGTGTCCTTTGCATCTTCTTCTGTCAAACCCACCAGCTGCTTATCCTCTTCCACCCCATCTAAAAATCTCCTCTTTTGGTCTTTCTGTTTTCTGCTGCCTGGCAACTCCATCTTCAGCATTCTTCTAACAATGTATTTACTATCTCTCCTCTTTATGTGTCCAAACCATCTCAGTCTAGCCTCTCTTACTTTATCTCCAATATGTCTAACCCTGGCTGTTCCTCTGATATGCCCATTCCTAATCCTATCCATCCTTGTCACTCCCAAAGGAAATCTTAGCATCTTGGACTTGGCACCTCCAGCTCTGCTTCCTGTGTTTTGATCAGACCTGCTATCTCAAAGCCATATAAGAAGTCTCGCCATCTTGTAAATCAACCTAGCCATGATGCCTGAGTGCCAATCTGAACAAAAGTATGAAATAATATATACACCATATATGTAAGAGCTGTTTTTTGTTCTTTATTCAGAACCAATACAGCGTGCACTTGTAAGTAGCTTGTGTTGAGTAGGTTGTGTGACAAACAAATGATTAAAATGGAAAAACAAACAAACAACAAATGCTATGCTAAATTTGCTGGAAAATCAGGGAACAATGTTCATGCAATGAAGTAAGGGTTTTGTACCTGCCAGAAATACCAAAGGTACTGTATTTCTTCGTTTGGTATGGATGTCAGCTTTCTGCTGGGTTATCAGGTAAAATACCGTAGCTGCGAGGTCTTTCTCAAATCACCAAATGAAAATAAATAGATAAATAAACAAATAAACAATTTCTACACATTCAAAAAGGGTTTTTGATTCAATATGTGTTAGACCTTGTGCACAATTAGCAGCTCTTGGCACACAGCTAGGAATGTGCTGTGACAGAGAGAAAGTGTGCTATACTGATAATCAATTTTTCACAATATCAAAGCCTCAAACCCTTTAAAATGGCCACAGTGGAATGAGGAATTGGGTATAATTGTTAAAAAAAAAAAAAAAAAAATCCTTTCAGCTTGCCCTCCAAAATATGCTGGTTCAAACCTTTCTAAACTTGCTTGACCTCAATAATTTCCCCTGACTTCAAACAACAAATGGTGCAAAGTTTAAGAGAGGTTTGGGAGAAGACACCCACTGCATTGTATTAAATTTTCTGCGCACTGGTGTAAAGCTTTGTCAATTCTCTTTGCAATGAAAATTAGCTTGCAGCAGTGTAATGTGTGCTGCAGAATGAGAGGAGGAGCAGAGTTTAAATGTTTGGAATATTACCTTTGCCAGCCATCTAGAAGAAACGCATGTGCATATTGATCATTTTTCACAAGGCTATATTATATTTTTTTTTTTAAATGCATCATCTTAACAAAAAGCATTTGATAATAGTCCATATGTACAAGTTAAGTGAATATGTATTCATTCTAAATAGGATGACAAAATTGTACCCATTCACTTATAGGAAGCAGCAATAGACTCTGTGACATGATTAAACTTTTTATGAAGGTGGAAAAACTTCTTTTTGTACTGTTCTCTTCTTGAACTGCAGTCAAAACCCTATTTACATTTTCCTTGATCCACTTCAAAGGAACTTTTTACTTTGATGAGTCTTGAGGAGTCAAAGTTGATTAACTTTGCAGTGATCATTTATATCTAACTTTTCCCTTGCTTTGTAACAGAAACACATTAATAATGCAACTCAAAGTATCATATTTTTTTGTTTTTAAATACTTTGCATAAATTGTACATCGGATTATATGCAGATTGTGATCACAGCATCCACAACAGCATGCACAATTTATATGAAATATATAAATTGTTCCATAATTAGCATCACTTGACAGTAGTTAAAGAACACTAGCTAATTTAAATAATCAGTTATCAGTTAATATGAATGACAATATAACTGCTATGAAAATAACTACAGTATGTTTCAAAAAGTAGGAATTACCCACTAGTAAAAGAAAAAAGTTAGCTCAGTTCAGTTCATTTCAAAAACACTTAATTTATCCCCAAAATGAAATTATAGGTTGCAGCAATTTTCAGAATTTAATTTATGAAAAGCAAATTTAAGTAAATCATAGATGGTTATTACTGAAGTCAGGAAAGATCTCTTGTTGCGATCTGCATTGTAGCATACGTGCAGAAGCCTCTGACTGTGAACACTCTGTGGTCGAATCACTGTATTGGGAAGAGGATGGTCAGATCTGTCCAATATGTTTTTTTGTTTTCATTTGCACAGTCAGCTCCAGAGGCTCCAGGAACCCCCCAGAATAGAGCCAGTTTGTTCAGTTCCTTTAAGTTACTTATGGAGTTTCTCACATACAATAGTAAAGGAAGCTAAATGGTGTTAAATGCACTGGATGAATCAAAGAGCATTATCCTCACAGTGCTGCAGGCTTTGTCCAGATGACTGTGGTTAATTGAAGCGGCTTTTTTGGTACTGGAACAAAGGTATTCTGTCTCATCCATGGCACCAGAACCTTCTCCTGGCTCAGGCTGAGGAAGAAGTGCTGTAGAATCCCACATAGCTGGTCCACACAGGCCTTCAGCACCGGTTCAGCTGACACCATCTGGAGCTTTGTTGTTGTTCATTCTCTTCAGCTGCGTCACCTGAGGGACAGACAAGAGGGAGGCGGGGGAGGGGGCCTAGCATCATCTTATGTGGTTGAAGCAGGATCCATGACTGAGGTGGAAGATCAGACAGCTGAGATGTGACAGGGAAGCTGTCAGTTAAGGAAGAGAGGCGGATCTGTCCTCAGTCCTTCACCCTGAGGTCAAGACACTCAAAAAGAAACTGAATGACATTGTATACGCAGTCCAGTATAGTGAGGAGTGCACAGACCTTTACAACACTGGAGGAATTAAAGCCAACTCATCAGGATAAAATTTAGCAGTTCATCAGCATATCCAGTATAAGGGACACTTTTTGAGCACATTGAAACACTATAGGACTGAGAAAACAGATATTTTGAAAAAGGAGTAAAAAAAAGTCACCCGCATCAAATGTGAAAAACCAACAAGGATTCAAACACTATCAAACACCAACAATGCAGACCTAAACAGTTTCACAAACATTCACACCTTGATTCATGTGGCCAAAATCAGCCAAACAACTTAGTGGACAAGTGAACAAAAGACAGCCACTGATTTACATGTGACCTCTTATTTAGGCTTGAAGTCTCCCTGTTATTCAGTTTGAACCAAGACCAAGAACTTGACTTTCTGGAGTTCTGCCTGCCAGATCCCATTCCAGGGGATCTTCCTCTCCATTGCTCCCTCCCCTGAGCTAGGGCTTGGCCATCTCCATATTTTCTTGAGCAATCCATTTCCCGCTCGTCTAGTCTTTTATGCCAACTAACCCCATCCTCAAGTCCTGGAATCCCTGAAGAGTGAAGCCTCTCTGGTTCAAGAGACCTTGAAATTCTCTTTAAAGTTGCTGAATGGGAGATGAAGCTTATGCTCTCCTGGAGTGCAAAGCTGGTCAAGCTGCAGAGCATCCCCAGGCACCTGTGAAGGTAGCTGTTCACCTTCGTCCCTATGGCACCCACTGTTGACAGGGTTTCTGAAGTCGAAAGACACGCAAATATGAAAACTGTTTGCATTTGAAAGTCAGTTTAAACATCTGTCAGTCACCTGCACATGAGTCTTTGCAGTTGTCATTTGACTGCTTAGCAGTGGCCTGTGGTTTCATAACAGTGCTGAAGCAGCAAAAATGCTTTCCATGCATGATTGTTTTGGGGGTGGGACATATGTTTTTTATGATTACCATATACTATTTCACCTCTTTTTTTTAAATGATGTGCTATGCCAAAATGTGGGGCTTTAAATACTTAAGTGAATTATATCACTTCATATAGAGAACGAAAGAAGCAAAGACGCATGGGCCTTTATTTGTTTAAGCTTGGGCAATTGTTTTTGCCATGTTTTGACTAGTAGGTTGTTATTGTGTTAAGGGTATGTATTTCCAGTATCGCTGAGGACAGCATTTTAAACTGTGTTAATAGTTTCCACCACAACAGAATCACTAATTGGCAATTAGTGACTTCTTTCCAGTTTCATATATTAGAGGCAGAAACTCTTCACCAGTAAAGTTATCTTCCTGTGGCTTTGCAGTATATGATGAACAGGTGCTTAATTAAGGAGGTACGGCGAACTCCATGTTTGTAAATAATTTTCACCACAGTGCATTGATACACTGACTTTCTTATTTGAGCAGTCGTGTGAGCATTTTGACAGGTTTTACACAGATTTTAGGGCAAGAAATTGCTAGCTGCATCTGGGAAACCGCTTTAGGTTACTATACCATTTATGAAAAAAGAAAAAAATACTTTTAATACCTTATGTACATGTGCATCACTTTTCTATCATAGTAAATTTAAAATGGCAAAACCTATTGTTGTACATGATGATGTATGAAATCGAGAGAGACACCCATACTGACAACTGTCTAGTTATAATTATTGGTTTATACTATGTCAAGCTTAAAATATGATTAGGAAGTGGTGGAAATGCTATTTAAGGAAACTGGAATTATGTTGCTATATATTATTTGGTGGGTATCAATATTTCCTCTATCACCAAATAAGACTAAGACACAATCCAACCAAAAGCATGACCTTATTTCGACTTCTTCACGTTTCTTTCTGTTTTTTTCCTCTTCTTTTTTTTTCCACCACCACACTCAATAGCCAAGGTTTATTGTAACACCAATGTTACAATCTGTCAACAAAAATCAAATCCCATCTGTGCGACTGTGTGGTGTCAAACGACACAGAAAGCTTCTTTCGATCACAGTCTCTCAACCATGACGAAGGGACATCAAATAGCATACTGACTGTCACATTCATCACAAAGATCTGCAACAGAAACAACTTCTGCAGCCCACCTCTCCCCCACCACCCACCGCTGTCCTCTCACCTTTCTACAGTCTGAGCAGTTGTTTTTCCTCTCTTCATATGTCACTTCAATAACAATCACATCTGTATCCAGACATAAAAATGCACGTTCAGTGACAACAACCATAGATTTCAACATGTCCCTGCCAGCTACAGTATCCTGCACAGCAACAGATTATTCATATCATCCCATGTGTGCATTGCCGGCTGTCAAATGAGAGCAGTCATTGTGTGCTATTGTATGAAGACTCTCTCAAATGTCAAAAGGACTGTGGCTCAGCGACAAGTGAGTTAAGTACCCATTCGTGGAAAAGTGCATTTTATCTCCCGTGCTTTACATTCATACAGCGTTTGAAATGTTGTACTGGAAATTTATGACTGTATAAAGTTATAGGACTTTTTTTTATGAACCATAAAGCATTACACAATGTTGACAAGTTAATTTCAAAGAGAAATACATTTGCCAAAGAATGTAGGCTTCTAACTGTATTTAGATCTGATTGGCTTGGAAAAAGATTTAAAGCGGTTCTAAGAAGAACTGTTGAATAAGTAGGTAAGGACTGTGGAGGAAAATTTACATATACACACTTTTAACACACAACATACACACACACACACAACATACACACACACACACACACATATATATATGTATGTTCTCAAACCAGTGGAAAAATCATTCATGCATACAGATGAGAAGACTTTTCTCCTCATAGAGGCGAGAAGTGTGTTGCAAACTCAAACGGTGAAACTCCAGGAGGAAGAGTAATCAGAGCAGAGAACTGCTGGAGAGAGCTGCAAATATCTTAAAATATTTAATGTGTGGGGTGGGGGTGGAAGCTCGCTGAAAGGAGACATGGTTAAAGATAAGAGAGGGAGATGGACTGATAGTGACTGAATGAGCCCATTTTCCCTGAAAGCGTGAAAGTAATGACACAATGGAAATGCTTTAATGAGTCACATTACACTAGAGCGGAGTCGGTGTGATTGCAAAAAGCTTTGCTACAATCTATGATAATTTCCCTCTGAGAATGTATCCCAGGCAGGCAGACGCAACCTCAGTGGCTTTGCATTCGCTCTAATTATTGTCTCCTGTTCTCCAGAATAAGAACATTAGTTTCACAATGACTGGGATTTATATTCAAGAATGATCTGAGAAAAAAGAATGATGTGCCTTTTTTCATTTTCTTTTTTAAAAATGCCCACCCACTAAGAGCTATTGAGACAACAGATCAATCCAACACATCTTTTATTAAGTGTTTGACACTGATGGCATTTACTTTAAAGTCATATCACAACCATGGCAACTTTATGTTTCCACTTCATTGAATATGCTTTCATAAATGTCACCACTAATAGTTATAATTACATCGATACAAGCAACCAAAATGAGCACCCAAACCAACTCCAAAAACCTGTAAATGTTCAGGGACGACAAAAGCGAAAGAGAGAATCGCAGGAGAGGTGATTCCTGAAAATGAGCAGATTTGGCTCCAGTGTCTCTGATTGGTTGAATTCTTGGAGGCTTGCTGATGGGCAGAGTTACTGACCCATGAGAGTGTGCAGCTCCTGTTGTCAGTCACACAGTTGAAAATCTCAACATATGAGCACTTCATGACTTCAGTAGTTTAAATTCCTCCATATGTGATCAAGTCAGAAATGGACTAACTGTGCGTTCAGTGACTTAAGCCGTAAAATCGCCAGAAGTCTTTCACTTTCAATGGACAGGAGCGACTAAAGCGACTAAAGCAACAAGCTACAAAAGCTAAGTGACTAGAGCGACGAAAAAAATGTTAAAAACGGTTTAAATTTATGCAAATTAGCTATGACGCGTTTCGGCTGTGAAACCACTATTTGCTCGCCATACCACCAACTCAACCAACTGCATGTAGCCATCCTTAACCTAAACAAGTTTTGAAATTGTTATGCACACACAAGCTAATTGATAATTGAATAAGCAGCCATCAAGAAAAAGCGGCTCAGCAAAAGTTGTGTAAAAGCGTACAGCCCCTTTAAAATGATAAGCAAAATCGAATGTCACGTCATGAGCGACAAAAACCAACAGATCTTTTCTTTTTAGCAGCTATTTTTTATGAGTCACAAAAGCGATTTTATAGTCGCTCTTGGTCTGATCGCACAGTGACAATAAGAAAGTGGACATCTTGAACAGGAGGTTTGGGTTTTGGTTCTGGGTTTTTTCAGCGTTGGTGTTTTGTATCCCTGTTTTCTTGTCGTTGACCGTTACTTCCTGTCTTACTTTGAAGTCCTGTCTGTGTTTCGTTATATTCTGTTTGACTTTCATGATCCTCGTTCCCCTGATGTGTTTCACCTGTGTCTTGTTACGCCTGTGTGTGTTTATAAGGTCCTGGCTTTGTCTGCTCTGCACTATTTCAACCTTGTGTTCATGCCACAGGTTTGCCATGTGTATAAATAAATAAATAAATAAATAAATAAATAAATAAATAAATAAATAAATAAATAAGCAATCAAGGTTACAGCTGAATATGTCTGTTTGATTAAAAAAAAAGCTCATTACCTGCTGTTTTAACATTGTGGATTAAGCCACCCTTTAGTCACTCCATAGTGTGTGTGTGTATTTTTTTTGATGATAACAGGTGTATAGTGGGAAGTGCTGTGAAATGCCAGTTGAGTCAGAAAACATCTGCAGCCAAGAAATGGCAAAACTAATTGAGGCTGGTGTAATAAATAGAGAAATTATTAAAATCAGGGTTAATCTGAATAAAATGTGTTGAAGTAAATTGTTTTTCTTTATTTATTTTTTTTTGTATTAGCAAGAGTGTACAAGTGTAAGACTTGATATCTGTGGTCGCTGCACCCCTAATATCTGCAGTAAGCCATACATACAAGAGCATTTATTTACAACTTGCACTTCAGAGTTTTGAGCTTGAAGAACAGGAAGCTCTTATTTTAGGTACTCTGGAAATCCAACAGCATACGGGGCCTTGTTCATGAAGCAGTCCTCAGTGAAGTGTTGGAAACAAAACCCAAATTCCTATTAAGAAAACTTAGCAGAATCACTGAAATTCCATCATTGGGTCATTCAGTCTTCAGAAATGTCATGATCTGCTGCTTAAAGTTGTGACTGGTGGGATTTGCCAAAAGCGAATAAGTGGTAAAAGTTTGGGGAGTTTTTTGGTCATTTGGCAGAGCTCCAATCCTCAACATGCTGCCAGGCACATTTGCTCGGATGAGTAAGCACTTAATTATGTGAGTGACAAACTCAGACGGGCTGCATTTATCAGGCATCTTGGAGAGGGCGTCTGATATCATTGCATGCCCTTGTTTTCCTTCGGGGGTCCCTCGGGCCCGCTCGTGAACAGTGGATTGACTTCCTCTGCGATCCCACATTTAAACGCATAAGGCGGTGGGCCGAGCAGAATCCGCTGACAGCATAGAACAATAGTTTGACTTGCAAAACTGCAACCTCTTTAACAGTTTGCTTGTTATAATTTGCCTTTCAAATTGACAAAACACCATTTACATGAAATTATTGCAGCAGTGGGAGGCTGTTGGGATAACCAAATACATTCCAAAAGACCATTTTCCAGTTGTGTTTTGTTTTTCTTTGTCATCATACTGAGATGTAGCTTTAGAAGACTAATAGCATTTTAATCTCCCTTGGCTGAAATTAAAAGTGTAGGCAGCTGGCATCACTACACCTCAAAAGGTCACAAATGAGCATGGCACATCGGATTTGACCAGTCAAAAGCTGAAACGTAAAAACTAAAATTCACCTTTTAAAGGGGGTATGTACCTGACCGTCTCACATCAAGAGCCAATAACAAGTTCCCTCTCGTTGCCTGGCAACTGGAAATGGATAGGAAATACAGCTGTTCTGTACATATGAGCCACACGTGAGCGGCATCGTAGTTACCCTGTCCAGCAGCAATTATGTATGTCTGCAACTAAATTGTTTGCTCACTAGTGTTTCAGAGCAGTATTCTTATAGGCTTTTTTTTTTTTCCTGAATGCAAAAACCATGAAACAATAAATTTTGATTTGATCATCACCTCTTATGAAAGCTTGGATAGTCATAATAAAGTGCATTAATGTGTAGCGACTTGCCAATCACATAAATGTAATGAAAATATTGATAGAAATTGTGATCCAGTTGTTTTTTTTTCTCTTTTCTTGAAGATTGTTCTCATTTGGTAATGCATAGAAATGCAGGCTAGGTTCAGCTTTCTCTCAGAAACCTTTCTTTTGATGATACAGCTGCTGATAAAGTGGTCTGAGATAACTTTTGGTTGTGAATAGGCTCTGTATAAATACAATCAAACTGAACTACTACTTTCATTTGCTAATTACACTTTCAAAGTGTACAAAAAAACTGGTTTAAATGGATTTTTATTTAAACGACATTTACTTGCAGACAGGGACATGGACTAGAAGGACTCCGTAGACTCCGGACCTTCTTCTCTTCTTTCTTTTGACCATTGGCTTTGCTTTCTGTCCTGCACACCTCGTTTATGTTCTGCAGGACAACAAACTAATGCAAATTCCTTTCTTGCTCACGTGTGAAACAATACATTTGTCAGGCCAGAGGCTGCTTACCAACCACAGCTGTATCCCAGGAGGTTCTATGCATCTTCCACCTCAATCGCTTAATTAGTCCACAGTGTGCCTGGAAACCTGATCTGCATTTGACCTTTTCTCAAGGTAAGGCATGTTCAACAGACGACAGGAAATTAGATGAGGGGAAAGGTTTTAACATGGGTTAGCAGCGTGTGTGCATTTCGACATATAGGAGGCATTTATTTGTGCCTACATTCTTCTCCAAGTACGGACGGCCTCTTTAATGGGAAACTTTTCATTGATATATTTTAAAGGGGGGGTAAAAAAAATACATCTGCAAGAGAAATAAATCATTTTGTACCTATCGTTTAATTTAAAGGAACAGCTTGAAGTATGTGAAGATGCACATTGACAGTTGGAGGAAAAGCTCTGGGGACTGATAACATATTCAAAAGGTGCATCGATGCAGATAGAGGTTAGATCGCAATCCGTTTTTTGTATCTAATGAGATTTCCTCCGGAGGAGTTTCTGGCTGCCAAGTTTCAAATCACCTCAAGAAAATCCTGTTCTCCTTGTTGTCCATTTGAAGACAGGGAGCATCGTCATTATCTGCCATGGCTTTGGCTCGTTAAGGGGGACGTGGAGATGTCTTGAAATAAATACTTCAAGTCTTTGGCCCCAACAAAGGAAGTCATACTGGAGAAGCTGCACATCCCAGCATGAAACAGTGATGAGGTCTGTTACATCCGAAAATATTAAGTGTGGCAAGAAAATGACAGTGAATGTGGTACATTTCACACATGATTCATAGTTTTGCCCATCATTGTGTTTTTATTTATTCAGCACCCTTTAGCAGCTGTAGTTTCTGGGACAATGCAATGCAGTCATCTCAGTCAAAAGTTAGTAGAAAGTTTGGCGTTACAATGTTGGAAATTCAATAAATATTCACAAGCTTCTAATATCAGCAGCCATTAAAAGTCCCTTTTACTGCCGAACTGGATTTTGGAGTACGCTGTTAGACGTTTCTGATGAGTGTCAGAACTGTATTTTATCTCAGAGAACTTTCAAAGTTCATGACATTTACCAACAGCTTCTTTGGTATTTACCGTGAAGGTTAGAATGGTCAGTCAGACAGCTTTTGGTTGTCCACTCACCCTTCGTATCCTCATAATTAGGAGTAAACACAATATGTACGCATCAATGGACCGTATGATTTCAGAGAAATATCTGCGTGGTTGCTATGGTGCGCATTTGAAAATTTGCCAAGAAACATCAAGTTAAAAAAAACAACCCAAAATCCTCTAATAATATTTCTAATACAGAAACCTCACAAAAAGAAGCAATATAAAGGACTAATAAGAGATTAAAGTATTCATTGGGCGTCATATGGTGCGTGTTCAGGAGATTTTCTCTGTGCCATGTAAGCAAGCCCTCAGCATTCTTGGGAAGCAGTTATAATTAACTGAGCTGAGATAAAGTTGAGCTTGTTGCTAAACTGGCTGATGGCTCACTAAGTCGCGGGCAGCAGCAGACAGCTCTGGCAGGTTAATCAAATATTAATATGGAGTATCACAAATGACAGCTTAAATACTGCTGCTGGCCAAACAGACGTGTGCTGAAGGAGCCCATTTGGACAGCAAGTGAATGCCTAATTTCCTTAATGTGGAAGGTCACATTGTCACATTTGCACATTATTCTTAGAGGGGGTGGGAAAGGCTGCTGAAATCACAGCTTTGCAGCAGGGGATTAAACACAGAAAGTGAAACATATTTCATGCTCCAACTTGTTTCAGTCTGATTAATTTATTGTTTTTCTAATCAAATAGATTATAAGATCATAATACAGTAAAATATTTTAAGCGTAAGCTGTCTTAGGATAAAGCTGCATTGTATTAACACTGTAAAAAGTTCATTTGAAAGTTTGTTAATTAAATGGTTTTGAAATTCATGATGTACCAGTGATTTCTCTTTAATTAGAAGCTGGCTGGATCACTTTTGATTTGGTTGGTTTGTAAGACGTGTGTCTTTGTTCAGCAGCAGAAGCTTCAGACCATTCTGATGTTTCCATTTGTGGACAAATGGAGTTTCCAAACGAAGATCACGTAGCGCCCTGGCCTGGCCGATCATAGCTATTCTCTTCATGAAAAGTCTCTCGTGAAATGGGTCTGAAAGCCCTCCAGTTCTCAGCCGTTTCCACCAGTACAGAATGCACTAAACCAAATGCAATGACTCACGAGTCCAAGAACTGCTGTTCTAAACACAATAAAAGAAAGCTGCAGATTTGCTGATAACACAAAGACGATAACAAGAAGAAACAGAAAAGAGTTCTTTCAAGTTAGGAATCCTAACTATTCATTTGAGTTAGAGTTGCTGACTTGAAATTTAATATTATTATCTACATGATTTGCTAAAATTTTCAACAAGACTGGAACATTGTTTCCTTCATCTATAAACCCAAAGCCTTATATTAGAGTAAATGTGCATTCAAATTGTTTGAATTTCATATTGTTTCTATTAGTATTATTTCTTGCAGAGACTGAGCCCTGTTACACTTGAATTATTTAATCTTTTTTCATTAAAAAAATCATGAATGACAACTCATGATGGGGTTTCATGGTGAAAATTTCAGGAGGTTAACATAGCTGCTTAGCATGGAGTGCTATTCAGAGGAGAGAAACCATCAAAATCAATCAAAAAAGGGATTGTGGAAGTTAATGAGATCAATGGCGTGCGTAGCAGCACTTGGAAAGGAGCATTTGATTCTTCGACAGGCTCAGTGGAAATGATTCTGCTGGTATTTTCCATTGAATATCTTTAGCAGATATAGATGAATACCCTGCACATAGAGATCTGCTCAAAATAATGGCATTATGTTTAAAAAAAAAAGAAAAGAAAGAAAGAAAGTGAGTAAAGCTCAAAATCCTTATGGTGGCTTTTATTTCCAAACACACAAATGCATTGGGAACATTTGCCAATCAAGCCATGAAGAAACCATTTTCAAATTTCTTACTGTTTACCTTACAGAAAGTGAAGGAAAGGGGATATTTTGAGCTTTACTCACTTTTATTTAAAGACACTGTTCCTATTTTGAATACTATTAAGTACTGACTATTTAGTAATACTGTATGAGCTATTTACTATTTCTTTACCTTGTTCTCTTGTTTGTCAAAGTCCCCGGCATTTCTGACATACAACAATCCTCAACGTATTTGGAACATGACAGAGTTTTTGTGTTTTTGTCTCCATGCACTCACTGGCCTCTTTAGGTACAGCTTTCTAGAGCAGCGTTGGACCTCCTTTTGCTTCCAGAACTGCCTTAGTTCTTTGTGGCACAGTTCCAACAGTGATAGAAACATTCTGACCCTGCCATCTGAATGTTGAAGCTAAAATCAAGATCTTCTGTTGTCCTGTTTTAGGGGACATGTGCAAATTATAGCTGAGTGGAGTGGCAACCGGTGTGCTCTTCTGCAGCTGCAGTCCATCTGCCTCAAGGTTGCTCGACTTGTGCGTTTAGAGATGGTATTCTACATACTTTGGTTGTAACAAGTGATTATTTAAGCTACTGTTGCCTTTCTGTCATCTCCTACCAAGTCTGTCCATTCACCCCTGACCTCTGACATCTACAAGGCATTTTCATCCACAAAACTGCCACTCATCACATATCCTCTCTTGTTTGGACCGTCTCTGTAAACCGTACAGGTGGTTGTTCATGAAAATCCCTGAAGAACAGCAGTTTCTCAGATACTCAGACCAGTCTGTCACCAGTAACCATGTCATGTTCAGTTTTTCTTAAATCCCTATTACGATGCTCAGTTTGAACTTCAGCTCCTTCTCTTGACCATCCCTCCATGCATAATTGCATTGAGTTGCTGCCATGTGATTGGCTGACTAGCTACTGCAGATGAACAAGTGCATCTAATAACGTGGCCAGTGGGTGTATAACACCACAATGGAGTTGAAATAAAAACAATCAAGATGTGATCAAAGTTTCAAGTTTCACAAAAATATGACATTTAACGTGTAGCCATTTTGCAGTCCATTCCCACATTATTTGAAGACAAATGAAGAAGATGACAGAGAACAAGAATAGCAAGGACATCTCTATGCAAGCAAAGCAGGCCATCATTAGGCAGAAATTACGATCAGAAATCTAAAATAATGACAACCAAACCTTAGGTGTGGCCAAGTCAACAGTTTGGTACATTCCTAAACAGAAAGAAGGACACATCAAAAGGCCTGGAAGACAACTAGAATGGATGGATGGATTTTTTTCCTAGATGGAGAAAAACCACCAAACAAAGTCAACATAAGCCAATAATAGAAGACGATGATGTCACTTAAAATCTACAGCTGACACCTTAATACATGTAAAAACAGAGAGTTTGCAGGTAACATTTGATAACGCCAGATTACAGTTTGCCAGATAACATCTATAAAAGCCTCTCATGTTTCGAAATCCAATTATTTGTACATATGAAATGGAATCGCAATGATATAAAAAGATGAAATCCAAAGTATAACATAGCATGTGCCAAAAATGGTGGTAGAAACCTCCGGGTTCAATTCCTGTCCAACCCCACTCATATCCTGGTTGGTAAAAGGGCCTGAGCGTGCATGTCCCCATGCCCTCTGGATCTGGATCTGGACCGTGAGGGATCTGCCCACTCTTGAACAACTTAAACACAAAGAAAAAAATCAAAAACTACAACATAGATCATGAGAAAAAGGTCCACAAACAAGCTTCAGTGACTGGAGACAAAGTGTCTCCAGTCACTGAATGTAAATGATTTTCATCAAAGTTTTAAAAATTATATTTACATTTGTCACTTTGTCCAAATACCTTTGAGACCCTGAAAATGAAGGCACTTTGGTTAAAAATGGCTGTAATTTGCAAATGTCATATTTTTGTGAAACCACTTGATTATTTTACTTCAGCTCCATTGTGGCAGTGCATAAAGCATGGTCCCAATACTTCTGGACATAACCGTACATAAAGACAACCTTTGACATTGGTACAACGTGTTGACGACAACAAGCAGACAGCAAAGTCAGCTACGGATCCTCGTAAGACCCCGGAGGGCGAATTCAAGACCGCCTTGGCAGATCTATGTTTTTCCTGCTTACTCTCATTTATTGATTGTTTTGTTTAGGCAACACAATCTGCTGGTTATGTTTAATTACCAAAACTAAAGACAGGAGAAGATTGTGGTCGGGTCTGAATAATATTAGAACTCATTTCTTTTTAAATTATGTTTATCTGTTGGGTTGAAAACTCTCTAAACATTCTCTCTGTGTTGATTTGTCAAATTGCAACTAAAATATGGTTCATACATCTTCTATTGAATCTTCTTTTACAAGAAGTAAAAGCTTTATATTACACAATTATGCAAGAGAAAAAGTACACAATAAATACTTGAAATTGAGAGTTTTGCTTTTTATTTCAATGGCCACCATATAAAAAAGAGAGAAAAAACAAAACAAAGCAGGAAAAGTAAAGTTCAACAAAAGTCAAACTTTTGTTCATGTCAAAGCAACTTTCTTGATAGATTTTCTTTTATTTATAATACATTTTTATCAATAAGTTTGACACCGTTGCTCATTGCCTTTGACAGCAATAATGAGATAAATTTAATTGCAGGAAAATCAACAATTATTTTCTGTCTGACATTCAGAGGCGACTCCATGTTGGCGTCTCTTTCTGACAGTTGAGACAGCAGTTCATTTTGAGAGGAAATGGCCACCGAGTAAGCGACATCAATAATTAATTTGAAAGCAGTGCCATCCCCGTATGTCCGACAGGAAGGCTTTATGATGACATTCTGTTGTCGAACTCATGTGGCATGTTGGTGGCAAGAAAAACTGGGTTACCATATACTTTTTGTGTCATTAAATAAATTACATTTAACAGATGCATGATGTGGAACTCTCATAGAATTAGACTTGAAGTTTGAATTGTAAATAATCTGAATACTATACAAAGTTCATTAATTAATTTGAGACATTATCTTTTATGTGTCACATTTCTCCAGAGGTAGTCATTCAAGAGCAGCACTTATTCTTTACATTCAATCCCACTTGAAATCTTGCCCCACGGTTTCGTAGAATTTGATGTTAAATGGCCTGTAAAACTCCTGCAGCTGCTCTATGACCTCCTGGTCGATCTGTACGTGAGTCCTGCCCTTGGATTTGCCGAGGCACCGCGGCTGGCCGCTGCTCTCCGGCTTCTTTAGGCAGGGGAAGCCTTTGGTTCGATTGAAATAGAAGTGCTTGTCAGTGATTATTCGTTTGAGCCCTAAAAAGTCCTGAACGCGGCCCATTTCCCCTGCCGGATCTGTTATCAGCCGTTCACCGCTCACAAAGTGCATCTGCGACAGACGAAAGTACTGCAGCCAGTTCTCCAGGTGCAGAATATACATCCCAATCCGAATGGCGTTCCAAGACATGTCTACGAGACCCGAGCTCCTGTTCTTAAAGGCTAGCTCTTCAAACGTTGGGATGTCGGGCTTCTTGGAAAGAGTCTGTGTGTAGTCAGAGATGGCTCGTGTGACGGGGTTTCGCACCACAACAATCAGCTTGGTCTCATGGGACATGCTGGAGATTCGTTGGGGTGCCTCTCTGGTGACAAAGTAACTGGGAGTCTTCTCCAACGTGATCTGGCTGTCGAGCGTCCGTGGCATCAGCCCCCTTGTAGAGAAAAAAACAAAGAATAAAACAAAGACAAATGAATAAGTTTTATGGAGGTTTAAAGAGAAATGTCAATGACATCACCTTCACTTGTACAGTTTGGCTGAGCTACTGCTATAGCTTGACCAGGCCTATAGACAAATATATAAATGAGACAGGAATTGATTTACTGGCCAAAGTCCCCTATCGTGTCACTTATCATGGCAAACGTATCCTATCATAGTGCCACCTGTAGCGCATACACCTGGCTTGAGGTTGTGACCATTGGGCTTTTCCAGATTCCTGTCATTCACATCAAACCAACAGGTAAAGATTTTTATTCTTCTCTTTATTAACTTAACTGTGTTAGTCACATTATGAGAATTTGGTTTAATACAATGACATTTGGACTAAGATGATTACATGCATTTTAAAACTTATTTTGTGTGTGTCTGCATACATGTGGTGGGTTGGTGCAAGGATTGGCAGAAAACAAAAACAGCATTTTTTTCATTATGCAATTTGATCTTGATACAACTTTAATTTCTTTAGTGCGTTAGTGAGAGTGAGGGCGAATGTATCCTTCACCAGTCCTCTTGACAGTCTGATCTAAAATACTTTGAGTATCTGAAACAGGTTCCATCAGAGGACTAAAATCACCAACAGTGAAGCATGAAAGGACAAAGACATAAGACAGTGGATGTGGTGTGTGTTGTTTGTTAGTACATTGATGGCGTAGTGTTGTACGGTGCTTGTAATGTCAGGTGCAGTCCAGCAGAGAGACATATAGCAGTGATGTTGACGTCCAACATTTGCTCTGCAACATCCACGGACCACAACCAGTACTTGAAACACAGTTGATGTTGAGTCATTATCAAGCAGCAGACCTCCACCAGTGCTTTTGTTTCCTTCTCCAACCCATGAGGAACCATCCAGCCAGTTCCCCCGCAGATAAAGGCAAGCGAAGGTGATGGGACACCACTCCCTCAACCCAACAAACGCAGAACAGTCCAGAACTGGAAAACAGTCAGTATGTGGGTCTGGTCCCACAATCCCACTTTCCCAACCTCCCCATGCATTTTAAACCTATGGTATCCATTGGACTAGACATACTTAGCGTTGATGCTGGTGATAGAGCGTAGAAACTATGCCTGGTTAATATAAACACAATAAACCTGTCCTCTATAGAAAGGATTAGCACTCAGTAAAAGACCGTGACATCATAAAATCCTCACACTAAGTTCTTAAGTCCAGTGCGCAGGTAGGGCATGATGACCCCTTGGACCTACACGACACTACTCTACTACTGTTATGTTCCGTGTGCAGAAACATGCGCTCCCAATAACAAACCAACACTCAATAAAAGCCAGTAGTACCATAAACTACCCTGTGAGCAGTGATAACTGACATGTCTCTGGGTCTTCAGATCTTCAGCAATGTTCCACACCTGTTCGCCTGAGCCAAGTCCCAAGCCTACCTGGCCCAACTGAACCTTACCTTCAGTAAAAAGGTCAAACGACAAGATGAAGAAAATTAAAAAAAAAGAACTTCCTGGCAAATAGAATGTGTGTTACGTGATTACTCACGAGAATAAGAACAAGTTTTACTTCGGCAGTACAAGTAAAAACAAAAAATAAAAAAAATATGCATACCATATTGGGATAAACTTTGACAGCTGTAACAGAACAGGTGCCCCAGAAAACACATTGCTGCATGAGACAATTACCTGAATCTGCAGGATGTGAATCTATTTGTTGGCGAGCCACTGGTGACAGGACAGGTTGTACAACCAAAACATGCATCATAATTACCATCATCATGCTGCCACCATAATGGGTTTGCAAACCACGGGCAAATGACTGCATTTGTCTTGTTTGTTGCGAGATGTTTCCGTCCAAGTGTAATATGTCATTCTGCTTTGGCACTTTGGTTCAATAAAAGGTGATTAATAACCATGTGGGGTTGGCTGTTTGGAGAATGACCTCATTTTCCATTCAGAGATCAGTCATACAGATCTCTGTTTCAGCTAGATGGAGAAGTGATTCAGCTCTTACTCGTATCTCTAGTAAGTTTGGGAGAAAAAAAAAAATCTGTGACAGTATTTTTAAAACATTTTGTGTGTCACCTCAGAAGATTAGAGTCTGGATGGAGTCTGGATTTGTATAGTTACAGTCACAGCATGTGGGCCACTTTTCTGGGTTTCAGATACATTACTTCCAGTGATAAATAGTGAATTCTTCCCATTTCTACATCAGGAAGGCCTCAATTAAAACCTAACCTTCTCTCTGAAGGTACAGTTGTAGGAATATTGATCCATTTAGCTTTATTCATGAATCCAGAATAGTTGGCTTGTGTGCCTGAGGGCCAAAAGGGGACTATTAATCTTTTATGACATTGACACCTTTTCAAGCAAACAGCTGCAGAAACATATGTATGGATGTGCAGATATAAGAAAAGAAAAAATGAAAGAAGAGGATTGTGAGTCTATAGAGAAGTATCTTTGATGTTCAGCTTGACAGTTCAACCCATTTTCACCATCCTCGCAGAAGAAGATCCTACATATTCTGCTTCAAAAAACTGCGACTTGTCATATCATAAAACACAGCTCACAACACCGACACATACAAAGAAAGGTCACATATGCTTTTTGCTCAAAATAACACAGCCACCTGGTATTGACTATACAACAGCTTACTTGTCTGTGGACATGTTTCCACAAATGTGCACAGCAGGAACAAGCTGGAACAACAAAAAAGGATGTTAAAATAAGGTTTTAATTCACACTTGAGTCTCCCACTCGCTTAGGTTATTTTGTATGGATGCGGACTATAAAAGTGAGCCTGTCCATCAGATAAAGTTCCAGCATCTGCTAACTTGTCTTGAGTTATTGATTTTTACAGCTGTTGTGTTTGTTTACTCCCAGGGAGTTTTATTTGCTCATAGATTAAATGACGGCTACATGGAAGCTGTACAGCACTGAGAGAGCTGATAAAAGAAGTAGAAGAAGAAGATGTGTCTCAAAGAAAAGACAAAAACACCCGAAGAAGCCAGCAGGAGAGTATTTAAAAACAAAACAAACAAAAAAAGAGAGAATACAACACAGTGGATTTTGCCAATAATGAAAAATAATCAATTATGAGGAGTAGATAGCTTCAAAAACACAATGTCAAAATGTGTTAACGTACCAAAAATACATATAGAATTAAAATGGTCTGGTTTCTCTGTGACAAGAAGACGTTAAACCAAGCTTTGCAATTTGGTTAAATTCATGAAAGGCAAAAAAAGTGACAGATTTATCATCCATCAGGAGCATAAACAAGTCGCTGGGCTTTACCAGGATTTTCCTTTACTGATGAAAGTCTGTACTGAAGATTTTGGATTCACAGAAAAAGATGCTTGTGTCTAAAGGTGAATTTTCTAAGGGAATGTATGGATGTAAGACAGCAACGTTGGATGCCAAGCAAACAAAGAATGAGGTTACTTACTTGTTTCTTAGCTGTCTGTTCACAAGGTTTGGCAGAACGGCAATATTAACACAGGCTTCGTCTGCATTGCACTGAAAAAAAAAGTCAACCAGCACACATACACACACACACACACACATATATATATATATATATATATATATATATATGTATTTATATTCTCTAAGCTCTAATCAGTTGTTCAGTCAAAGGTTTATTTATCTGCAGCTGCATCCAAGGAAATCAGTTTGCAGA
Organism: Arrhamphus sclerolepis; assembly: GCA_037176975.1. Taxonomy (NCBI): domain Eukaryota; kingdom Metazoa; phylum Chordata; class Actinopteri; order Beloniformes; family Hemiramphidae; genus Arrhamphus; species Arrhamphus sclerolepis. The sequence continues at coordinate 5,374,278 of JBAMYA010000023.1, read as the reverse complement.
TGCTTCCACGTCCTTGTTAGCTGCCTGTCTTGGAGTGATATTAATGAGGAATGCAGAAGTGCACCTGTCTTTTTTTTTTGTTTTGATGCATCATTTTGCGTTCATGAACACTTTCATTTATCTGACTGAAACAAAATTACTATCATCATGACAGATGGTTCCGATACGATTTCAGGGGATGAAAATCAACCTTTAATGTATCTCTTTTTTTTGTGAGGAAACAAACAGGTTGTGATTGTTTTAACAAATTGTTGACTAAAAAATGTCTTTTTAAAAAGTAAAGTAATTATTTTGAGTAGAGTTTTTTTTCTTATTAATAACATGAGTGTTCTGAAATCAATATGAAAAACAAAACAAGCAAACACCTGTCATCATTATTTGGTCCATGGGAAATGTTTAGTCATCCTGTCTTCCAATCAGACTTAAAAAAACAAAGATGTGTAGGCTACCACTGCAGATATCTCCAATACTGGGGTCTTAGCAGAGGCACCATGAAGCAGTTTAGAAGCATCCCTCAAACGACCGCAGAAATAAGTGCATTAATAGTAAGATTAAACAACATTGACATTAAAAAACTGTGATGGACTGGTGACCTGTCCAGGTTGGACCCCCGCCTTTCACCCGAAGAGAGCTAGGATAGGTTCTGGGCAGGTCGCCTGCATGACCCAGCACAGGAAATGACAGGTATAGATGATGGATGGATGACATTTAAAAAAGCTGTGGAAGATGTATGTAAACAACAGAGGGTTTTAGGAGAGATTTTAACCCTGAATGATGCGCGTCTGTCCCTTAGACTGCCTTTAAATGAGCAGACGACTGCGTGATTTTCATGTGATCCTGAGTAATTTGGGTATTTGTGTTCCACTTTTGAAAAGTTCCCTGCGGGACTTGAGGTTGTGCTGATGATGGAGCAAAACTGGATCGTGTGCTACTGAACTATCAACAGTTTCTCGTACTCTCCTCTTTTTATGATGTGTTTACTTAACCTCTTGGCGCTGTGTTTCCATATGACCAAATTTTGATGTATGTGCAAGAGGCCATGGAAATAAATCTCTAAATGATCTTTACATATATGAAACTGACCTTTAAATTCTGACCGTGCATCTTGTTCTTGCAAGCTGAAAGAAGGTTCCCAAAATTTAATAACCTGAGGCAGGTGCCCAAACCAACCATTCCTCTTATTTATTTATTCTCTTTGTCGCTGTGGCCCCTGGCCCTCTTATAATGCTTAAATTGTGCTTAAAAAAAAAAATGTTATTTGCAATTAGAAATTCAGCACAATAGTAATTCCTGTGGAATCGCTCCGAGGGTGATTACTCTTTCTGGAGCTTGGAAGTAAACTTTAAAACACACTTTAATGTGAACACCTCACTTTTGGTTCAGAGAAATGGGTAAATACGTCACACGCACACACACGTGCACAGGCCTTGATTAACTGGCATTTGAGTGAAGTGCCCTGATTTATTACCATCTTCTCGCTCAGAATCAGCGCAAATTTGTTGGGGGGGTAATTTACAATCTTCTTCACAATTCTCAGTCAAACCCCAAGTCAAAATGCATTACAGGCTTGGCGGTGACATTTTAATCACTCCGGGAAAAGGAAGTCAAGTGTGGAAAATCTGCTCAATACTGTAAATGAAACCTTCTCCCCCAAAACACGGCTGAAAGCTAATTTGTCCAGAATCTGCATCACATTTGAAGCGTTTACAGCTTTTCTTCTTCTTTTTTTTTCCATATCAGAGCCAGCATCTAATAGAAAAAACAAACTCATCCTGTCAGAACACAAAATACATCATTCACTACAGCACTACTTAATAAACAAATACAGTTTCTTTTTTTTATTATGATGATGATTTTGGTTTTGGTCCCTTCACAACAGCAAGATGTTATCCCACATGGCACGATGGACTTTTTAAGTAGTCTTCTGTTAAAAGATTCAACACTGAAATCAAACATCATGAGATAAGAGAACAATAAAGAACAAACATGTTTGTATAAATATACAACTATATAACTATTTTCAGGTATTGTCTGTCAGTGATGAGGAATGTGTTGGAATCTGGACTATGATACAGGGACCTTGTATGAACCAGCTGGATAATTCAGAACAATTTAGTGCATCACTGTTGGCGCTGTGAAAGCTGGATGACCTGAAAAAAATAGCCAAGCCGCAGACACGTCTTTATTTTAAAGTGCACATTTCCACACGACGCCCATGTTGTACTTTCTGCAGCAGAAAAGTCAGGGCAGGTCAACAATTAGACCGTCCGAGTTATTGGACATGTCAACTTAGCCATTTATCCAAGAATCCATGTGGCATTTCCTTGACTTCTGCAGACATGCTAATATCTATAAATGTTCCAGCTATTCTCCTGCACACAGTAATTTCTCATGGGACTCTTGCGTTGCAGGTATGCAGACGTAGAGTAACCGTAGGATCTTGCCGTTTCACCAAAGTTGTATTGTAATCCATATTTGTTTTCCTGTCTCTTTGATCGGGACCCGCTGTTTGTTTCTGATCGAGGTCTAATGACTGTATGAAAAGAACTGGAGAGACCCATCTCTGACATCACGTGCAAGGTTTCTGAAGTTTGAATCCTGTTTTCTGTTGTTTGAAGTTTTTGTTTTGTTGCTTTGTTTCACCAAATTGGCAGGACTTGACTCACAGTGGTTAATCCAAAGATGGGCAAAATGAACAAGCCTTAGCAACATGCTCATCTGACCACAATCACCACAAGCTTGACTTAACTCGTGCTAATAAAGCTCGGCTTAACTCACACTAAGCTATGAAGCTTGCATTAATCAGAATCATATGTATATATGTGTGTGTAAAATATAAAAAAAATATATTTACAGGTGCAAATGTGGACAGTAGTTATTGCACAATAAATTTGGCACTGAATGTGGGTAAATTTCACATAAGAATGGCAATTAATTAATAGTTAATTAGCATTAGCTTACATTCACTCTGATCTATCATGCTCCATCCATCCTCATTTCTGAAGGTGCTACTGAAATGAAGACTACGAGTTCCCTCAACAAGCCAGGGCTTAGCTAACAGACTGACACAAGGCTGAAAAATAAATATGGACAACCAGGGGTGCATAACACGTTTGCACACCACTTTTTTTTTTTTTTTAATCAACAGTATTTTATTAAGTGAAGGCTGTGAACAAAGCCCTGCATGCTTTTTGAGAAGTGGGCTTGTTCCCAACAGGTGCGTTTTGTTGCACAGCTTCAGCCTCAAAAGAGCAGTGCAAGACCATCAGAGCAAACAAAGGTCAGCTTTGATTAATCTCTTTGTGCACAATCAGTGGACTCAGAATTTATTACTGTCATGCTGCTTTGATTTGAACTTAAAACAGACTGTTGGATATATTACATCAAGACCAGTTCTTTTATATTGTTCAGCACAAAAAAAAAGAAAAAGAAAAGATTAAAAGATTTTCTTTTAAGCCTTACGATGCACAAAAAGCTATAACCAGAAAATATATCAAACGGCATCCTGAACAATTGTTTGTCGGGTACAGAATTACACATAAACACATGGACATATCACATAAGAAACATGAAAAACAGAGAACAAAACAATGGCCAAACCTTGTAACCATCTCCATATTTTCTATAAAAATGACTTTAGTCTGTCAATTTCTTCAGACTTTTTGAATGTCGATGTCACTGCCGTCCTAGTCTGGTGGTTTTGTTTTGGTCTGGCGAACTATGGTCATACCGTACACCAAACTCCTCCCATTCAGCCATTTCCAGCAGTACAGAACGTACCAAACCAATCACAAATGGGGTGCTGGCTGGCTTTTTCTGTTGTAGCAATGACTCACACAGGAACGTCCACAACTAAAAACAGAACTTAGACTTAATGCCACTACAAACACAACTATAATGCTGTTAGGATGGGTTTTATTACTATTAAAGTAATGCAAATAATGTCATGTAATATGAAATCATGCTCCTGCGCAGGGTCAACATGGTATTTGAGTCTATTCCATCTACAACCTGAACAGGCTGCCCATCCATCATCTATCTATCTATCCATCTATATATGTATATATATATATATACGTATATAAATACCTTTTATGAATAATGATTATCAATAGGATCTTAAGGACGCCTGCTGCTCTTTGAACTGCTTTGGATTTATTGGATCAGTCTTACATTTACCTTGGCGCTTTTATTTCATATTTACTGATCGATTTCTTAGTGAAACACATATGTTAAACTAATACCAGGAAGATTATGAGGCTTTTGTCGACTAACCTTTTGATTCTTTGTTGGACTGTGAGTCAAGAGGAAGGGCAGTCAGCAGCCAATCAGAAGGCTGGTGGTTTGATCCCTGAACTCACACCCACTAAGTCAACGTTTGTGGGCAAGACAATGACGTCTGCCATTACAACCCCTGATGCATCCATCCGGGTGGTAATGTCCATACCAACGGAGAAGAACACATACTCACACACGTATGAGGCTGTGTTTGAATCAAAGCACTTCAGCAACACACATACACACACACACAAAGTGCTACATGAATAAACAATTTTCCTGTAAATAAAAACCTTGTGAGAGGCGAGCAGGCTACAATATGTGTTTTCCTCATTGCAGCATCTCTATGATTTGTGGTTTTGCTCTGATAATGTAGGCTTTTATGTTTGTGGTGATGAATGGCTAACCATTATTTGTGCATCACAACGTAGCTTATGTAAAATGAAACTGTCTTTTACTTCCCTGATTCAGACACAACCCTGTAATATTTCACAGGGTTAAATTAACTTCTTTCCTTTTTTTTTTTTATCAGTGAAGCAGTCAACAGTGACAATGTTATTTTCTGCAAGTTTATGTAATGAACACCATTTTAACATGCATGAAAGCTCATTTGATGGTGTGAATTTGGCTGGAAATAAACCCCTGTTTTAGGCATGTCAATCAAGGTGTTATCTTAACCCAACAGTAATAAACTGGTTTAATGAATTGCAGGATTTCAAGCAAATATTGACCTGTTTTGAGATTTAATTTTAGAGACCATTAATCAAAACCTGAACAGTTTCTGTATGGGCAGGGGCAGAGAGATTGGCCTAAATGGCCTAAACTTCCCACTGGACAATAAATGTTCACCATTACAAGGACAGATAATGAACTTGAGCCACTAAATAATAATCACTCTCACTGGCTGACCACATCCAAGTATCCATTATATTCTGAGTTGGTCTGGTCTCAGGAGTAATTTAGCTATAATGCACTTTCCCAATAAAATCTGAGGAAAAGTCTCCTGGTCTCTCACTGCAACCGTGTTAAGCTACGTGCACGAGTACTGGGGATCCCAGTCCTCGGCAAAACAATCACGTCTTTAAAAAAAACAAAAAACTTTCACACAGGAGTACAGTTTGAAAGTTATATATGAAGAAAATAACATTTTTGTTAAATATGACACCTGGTTGTTTTGCAATCTTGCCTTCCACAGAGAAAACCGAGTCAGAGAAATCTGGAGTGGACTTTCATGAGGTCACTGGGGAAGATAAAAAGCCTCTGGACTGGCAGACTGTGGTGGTGGTCCCCTTTCCAAAAAGGGGGAACGGAGAGAACAAAGTGTTGTCGATCGTCAACCTCAGACTTAAGAAGAACAGTGTGGTTCTGACCTGAGTGCTGGATCAGCTGCACCATTTTAACCTCCTGCAGGGAGCGTGGCAGCTTGTGCTACTGATCCACATGTTTTATTTATTTATTTTTGTCCCTGCATATATATGATGGGTCAGGTTTGGCAATGACACAAACAAACAAACAAAAAGAGGGTTTTATATGCAGTATGTTCGTGCAGCATATTTAGGTTTTCTTGTGCATAAGTGAGAGTGAGGGTGAATGTGTGATTGAAAGTTAGACAGTAATAGAGTGTATATTAACTTCTGGTTTCAAGTGTGGGCTCCTGCCATCACCTTTGGTTACAAACCAGGGTTGCTGGACTCTGAAGTTTGGTTGTTCATTCAGAGTCGCTGCTCCTCCACATCAATATTAGCAAACTGAAGTGGGTTTAGGTCCTCCTGGATTCCTGCTTGGGGAGGTGTTTCAAGCAAGTCCATCTGGAAGAAGGTCCAGAGGCAGACTCAGGACAACTGGACAGATTATGTCTTTGGTTGGCCTGGGAACAGGGTAGACAGGGTAGCTAATATTGATGT